>JAUZST010008605.1:0-13476 GCA_034779995.1 Parotocinclus haroldoi
GTGCAACGTAACCCCCACCATAAACCAGGGACCACTGTATATACATACAAATAAATAAATAAATAAATAAATAAATAAATAAATAAATAAATAATGGTCACCAGAATAGGATTTAAACAAAGAATGCACAACAAAACAAATGGGCAGGTACAGGACCATTTCGAAAAGCCAAAACAGGTTTCTGTGAAAAATCAGAGGCCCGAGCTTCTATAGAGAAACTCCAAAATCATAATCATACAATCCCTAAATAATAAAGCAAACCTATTCATTATTATTATTATTATTATTAATCATTAATGAAGCCGTTTCTGCCTGATTACTAAACTCTTTCCCCTCACCGTCCTCAGGCTGCTGTTCTTCTTTTGTCCTGCAGGTGGCCTCGTGCTGCATACGTTCCAGCGGGGTAAAGGGCATGTAGAGGCTGCAGTGAGGACAGGTCCAAAACGTCCTCAAACACTCACTGTAGAGGTCTTTAGAGTCCTGCGTAAATACAAACAATCATTGAGAATCACAACGACTCACTTTTAGAGAGATTCAGATGGTGGCGTCGTTTCTCCAGCCGCTCAGACCGTTACTTACACAGAGGCAGTTATAGGTGAAGTAGCCGCTCATGCTCAGGCCCCCTTTAACAGGATCCTGTTCAGCTTTCGTCCCAGGAAAGAGGCGTGGGTGCGAGAGCTTGGTGTTGGCCTGAGGCCCGATGTACATTCTCTTAGACTCCAGCGTGGTTATCCGCCTCAGACTGTAACTGATCTGAAACAGGGAACGGTCTCCCTAAGGTGTTGTGCATCCCAACCCCGAAACAGCTAAAAGCTCTGAAATCTCTCCAAAATAAACTTAAAGTTACACAAACCAGCCAATTAATAACAAGCTCCTAACGTCGTTCCTCCCTCACATTTCTCCCACATCCACTGTGAGAACAGACTGTTCACGTACCGTAACTTATCCCTGAGCTTAATCGGGTCAGTGTGTAATTTTAATCATTGGCGTTATATACACGAATATAAATATATAAATGTGTTCTCAGTACAGAGATCACCTCAAAGAGAGTACCTCAGTATAAACCAGAAAGCGTACAAGTTCCTCCTCGAGCTTCTGCACCTCCCGATGGGAGACCTTCAACCCAGAATGCGTCCTGCCCTCTGTAGGACCTGGACATGCCTGATTCAGATGGGCCTGGAGCATTTTGTCCCATCTGTCCCTCAGAGTGAGGGCCGAGGATATCACTCTGACAGCCGCTTCACTATCGCCCACAACCAGCTCCAGCCAGCCGTCCACCACCAGCCGCGTACAGTCCGCATTACTGTCCACCGAGTTCGCCACCAGAAGCAAAGCCTACGAAGGGACAGGGAACGGACTCTGTATTATTAGCGGTAACATGCTAACGCTGGCAGTCCTACAGTTAGGTGAAAACTGAGCTTTTTAGCAACAAGCACCAGGTTTAAAAAGAAGGACGATGCACTGAAAAGAAACAGTGAAGGTTTTGAAGATAAACACCAAATGTTCTTCAATGCAATTCTTGGAATAAGTGAAATAAGTCGTTCCCAAATTTTATGTTAGGAAAGTCTTAATCATTTCTTTTTTTTCTGAGGAATGAAGCTAATTATCAATATAAAAGCACTAAATGTAGTTTGCAGGTGTGATCCTGCTGGATGGGTTGATTCTTCTTACCTGCAGAGCGGGGACCCGGACACAGTTAGAGACGTACGGCTTGTTAGTTTCTATCAGAGTAACAAAAGCCAGCAGTTGGTGCCTGTTACTCTGCCCTTTCACAGCACCTACAGACACAGATAACCATAATAAATGCCGTGGAGAAGAAAATCGGATTCAACGGATAAAACGGGCCGTACTTATGGAGAACATACCAATCTCGCTGTACTCTTGTTCGGTGATGTGCAGCACGTCTGGGTAACTGGCAAAAACGCTGCAGGGGTGAATCACGATGCCCTGCTTCTTACAGGTGTGGAAAACCTAAATCAAATCCAAACATACAGCACATGATCAGGAACTGATGATATAAATCCAATTCTTTACTTTAATAAAATACTCTGTGTGTGTGTTTCTGTGTGTGTGTGTGTGCCTGCTCAGAGTCTTTGCGGGTGGCGTTGTGTTCATCAGGCAGTGCCAGTTGTGGGTACAGGCCATGGCACACCACCAGTCTGAAGAGAGACTGCTGCTGAGGTGAGAGAGCGGCGCTGGCGTAAGCGTCCCCCTGAAGCTTAGTAACGTCGTGACGCAGTTTAAACTTCACCTCCTGTTACGAAAACAGAAGCGGCCCATATTTCTACAACCTCCAAATCACAAAACACACCCGGGACGGTACGGAGATTTCTTAATAAACGCCACATCCCGAATTAAGCCTGCAACATGTTCCCAAAAAAGCCTTGCACACTTTTGTTATAACATGCAGGGACGTCCTTGGATAAGACGTCGTCCTGAAGGCACTTTATGTCGCTCTAAAATCTCGGTGTACTTTTCTTCATTAATGCTGCACCACAGAAAGGTAAATGACCTTTACCGAGGGTCCGGACCTGACCCCGTACCATGATAGAGCCTGGCTTTTGGACTCGTTTTTCGTCTTTGGTTCCGAATAAGATCTGTAATCCTGATTGGTCTGAGCACAGTCCCCGTTTCCATGTTGACGCTCCATCCTAGACGCCTCCCTGCCCACAGGAGTGGGCGGAGCATGTGGGCGTGGCTTGTGGGCGTGGCTTGTTTTTGATACAGTAAAGTTGTAAGCGGTGTTTGTGAATGTAACTCTGTATTATAAAGGTTGGATAAACTAATCCCTTACCCACGTGCTCCTATCAGATACGGATCAGTTATCAGACGGTTCTGAGGGAGCGCAGAGAGATCACCCCTCTTCAGTTTAGGCTTTTTAGGTTTTGAATTGCTCCAGATTCTGAATCGTTATAATATATAATAACGATACGCGGCTCTGCCTCTCCCATCTTTTCCTGAGGAACATCGTTTATAAACATTTGGTGATAAACTAGAGGGAGTTCCTCTGATCATCTTTAATTCTCAGACACCCAGATTTTCGTGCATGCTGCTTCTGGGCCAGATCAGGGTACGAATCACCTGTATATCTCCAGCACTAATCGGCTATCTTTAAATGTGCTGCAGGGCTCAAACGCAGGAATGAACGTTACTAACTAATTAAATAAAGATGAACCATTTTATACGTGGTTACCTGAATGTCTATACCCTGTGCTGTGGGGTCTTTCTCCGTCTTGTTGGACCCTAACCCTTCATCATCTGATCCAGATAAGGGCTCCTCCTCCAGGCCCTCGTGCAGATTTAAGATTTTTCGGTGGCTGTTTTCGTGCCGCTCGTATTCCCTTTTGAGCTGGTGCAGTCTCTGGCGCTCGGTCAGCCTCTTATTACGCTCGGCCCGGTCGTGACGCGCAGGGTTCTCCATCGGCTCCAGCAGGCCGTGGCTCTTCAGTAGCTCCTACAGAGAGGGTAGAGGATATAACTTTGGGGGTCTGGTAAATGTTTGGGAGATATTTCAGCAGCTCACCTTAAACTGCTGTCTCAGGTTGGCCATCTCATAAAGCCTCTGCTCTTCGATCCCCCTCCTCTTACACCACTTTCTGGAGCCGCCTCCCCGCTCCCCTTTCACCTTTCAATTTAAACATAAACGTAAGCGCGTCTCGTCAGGATCAGGCACCGCATAGAGGACGTCAGGTTTTATTTATAGGTTATCTGACCTGCACCCACGCGTTAAAGGTGTTGAGCAGGGTGAAAGGATCTCCCAGGTCGCTGTACAGGGGCTGCCGTGCGGCCGAACACTCGGCGTTGTGCTGGGCGCTGCGCAGAAACGGCGACTGAACGCTCAGCGCTGCAGCCACAGTCAGCACCGGCTCCACCAGGTTGAACAGTGAGCCCAGAACTAACATTTTACCTTCACCAAAAAACAAAAACACATTCAGCTATGATAACACCAGAACGGAAGCAAAAACGGCTGATCCTGGTGTCTCGTACCAATAACGACATCCACAGGCAGCTGGGAGAGCAGTCTGCCAATAGGGCTGAGCTCTCCAAAAGCGTCCAGCGCCCCCTGTTCCTTCAGATGCAGCACCGAGGTCTGGATGCTGGACGCCGGAGGGGGGTCTATAAAGGGGAATGAGCAAGGATCTCCCAATCCCATGCTCTTCATCTGCACAGAACGAGTGGAGAATGATTACAAAACAAAAACAACAGGCAGAGGAGGATTTATGTTGTAGATCGTACCTGCAGGACGAGTGAATCTAGTGCCACTCTGTGGATTTCTGGGACAGGGTACGGAGCAAACGCTTCATAATCGGATTCGCTGTAGAGCCGGTAGCAAACACCGGGTCCGGTTCGACCCGCACGACCCTTCCTCTGCTCGGCACTGGCACGACTAATCCAGAACTCCTGTAGCCTTTGCATCTTCGCTTTCGAGTCAAAACTCATTTCCTTCACCTTACCTAACAGCAGGTTTAAGTTTAGGACCTCAAATGAATTTTGTTTTTTTGTTTTTAAATCTAAAAGAATCCAAAGCCAAACTCTCTGTACCCGAGTCCACGACGAAGCGCACCCCATCGATGGTCACCGACGTCTCGGCGATGTTTGTGGCAATGATGCACTTTCTTACACCCGGAGGGGCAATGTCAAACACCTTGGGAACAGATCAGAAATTTTTCAAAAAATATGAACATACAATGTACACAAGCCGGCCACTTTATTAGGTACACCTCAATTCTTTAACAGGGAAAACATTTGTCAGAGGTATTGCACCCTGGGTGTGGGAGCTATTGTGCTCTTCTTCTGCTGTAGCCTATCTGCTTCAAGGTTTGACCTTGGCGTCGTGGTTCCTTATCCTTACCTTATCCTGCTGTGTCAGTGACAGGGTGCTGTGTAGGGGCAGGATGATCCAGCGGCTGGTTTTGGCAGCGTAAGCCTGGCATGCCTCCATGATGGTGGAGATCTCTGCCATGCCGCTGAGAAACAGCAGCAGGTCACCACGCTCCTCCGCTGGGTAACGATGGTCGATTCCCTGCAGTACGCGCAAGTATGGCCTCGGGTCCAGCTTCTCTGATCGGGATACCTGCTCCTCAGGAGGGATGGGCTGGTAGATCACCTAACACACACACACACACACACACACACACACACACACACACACACACACACACACACACACACACACACACACACAATAATTACCTAATAAGTCTAATTTAATTAGATGCTTAACTTTTACTTTTACTGATACTGTATGTAAAAATACAAATTCATGATAAAAACAGGCACTAAATAAGAATACATATGGCCTGCCCCGTCTAATGCCGCTCTGCTTACCTGAATAGGAAACAGTCTGCCCGGGACCTGCAGCACAGGGGCGCTATTAAAGTAGCTTGAAAACAGTTTGATGTTTATGGTGGCCGACATAAGAACCAGGTGTAGATCCGGTCTCAGGCGAAGCAGAGACTGCATCACACCAAGAAGGAAATCACAGTGCAGGTGTCTTTCATGGACCTCGTCCACAATTAGGACCTGGTACTGGGCGAGGGACACGTCCTGTTGGATCTGCCTAAGGAGCAGCCCCTCGGTCAGGAATAGGAGCTTTGTGACTGGGGTGCGACTGCTTTCAAAACGGATCTGGTAGCCCACCTGTGGACAGGACAAGCACAGCATGAAGAACATACAGGCTGGGGTTATGACTGGGCTCCATTTGGTATCGGACGGTAGAACCCAGATCCAGTCCAAGATTACAGAATGCAGCGGCTACAAATATCCATTAGAGAGAACGCTCTTAAAACCAACATCTGGCTCCCTCATGTCTGCATTCTGATTATTAAATAAACTAATTCATCTGAGCAGTTTTAATCGACAATTCTACTCCTCATCTCTGGCCAAATCCAAAGAGAACGAAAATGTTCCCTTACCTTGGACCCGTGCTGATTCAGGCTCTCATGGCTCACCCTCTTAGCGAGGGAGATGCAGGCGATGCGGCGAGGCTGGGTGCAGGCTATGTGGCTGAAACCCGATGCCAGGAGATACTGAGGAACCTGGGTGGACTTGCCACATCCCGTGTCCCCAGCCACTACCACCACAGGGTGGGTCCGTACCAGCTCCACGATCCTGTCCCGGTACTGGTAGATTGGCAGACTCCTCTGCTCCTGTCTCAACCGGACCAGTTTACTGAAGCTCTGTTTCTGAGTGAAGTCTAGAAAGTGAAGAAGGGCGAGCCGACAGTCTGCCACCTCCTTGGATTTATCTTTTTGTCCTCTCCCGAGGCGGTCCTTTCCTTCCTTGGTGCACAGGGCAATGTTGATCCTGTATCGAGTATCGTATTCCTTTGGAAGCCCAATATCTGGGGTGCCAGCTGCCCTCCTCTTTTGAGTTTGGCTCACGTGTTGGTCCTGCTTACCCCTGCTGCTGTGTGGCTCCACCATCCTCTTTTTGGCTTTAAACCGCTGGAAACGCTCAAAGAAAGTCCAGAACTCCTTATATTCAGCACTTCTCGCCGGGATGTAGTCATGTTCTTTGAAAAAGAGCTCGTCCACCTGGGCACGGGTCTCTGAACTGGTCCAGTCCCAGTGCTGACTGCTTTCTCCACTCTCAGACATAACCAACTGTTCTACTGGGAACGTGGGGGTGAATGTAAAAAGTGGAGACGCGATTAAAACTTTGTCATGTAACCAGCTAGTAAAGTAGATTAGTTATGAGTAAACAACGAACCGCGTGGTTTTACATGAGATTCATAAATTACGGATGACAACAAAACCGCACACCTTCTCCTCCATTAAAGTCCTTCTTTGTTGGTTTTAATAAGAAGAATAAACATTTTTGAGCATCACCGCCACCGACTGGGCTGGAGTTTAGAGCTAGCGGAGATCATCTTGTGCTTTATATACACTGCTTATAAAAATTAGATTATATTTCATTAGGGGATATTTATTTTGAAATACCCTTCATTTTGCAAACAGTATATGTATGTTCTTTTTGTTCTTTAAGTAAAAGAACTACGAATCTGGGGCGTGTTTCCCAATAGCATAGCTGCTAACTGCATTAGCAATTACATAGCTGCTAGTCGTGAGGCAGCTGTCTCTCTCTCTCCCTCGTAGTTAAAGTTTATATATTTAAGTATAAATGTTCACGGCAATAAATGCATTTAAAGTAAAAAAAAATGAAGGCATTACTTTAAAAGGCGTTTCTAACTCGTTTTTGAAGCAGGACGTCTTTTATTGAGGGGAACAGGTACAATGACACTGAAGCTACATAACGGGATGTAACTACATGAATAATCTGCAAAGAAATCATACAAATCTTATCATCTTTATCTTTATCAAAATCTAAACATTTTCAGTCCTGAGTAACTAAAAAATACAAAAACCAAAAAAAACAACATTTTAGATCCTGATTTTTTTTAACCCAAACTACAGTTCTCATCGACTCTGGATCTAAAATATTTATTCAAAACGTTTAGAATTATTATATAGTTTGTTTTTTTTATCCCATGGTGAATGGTGTCCAGTGTCTAATTAATGAATCTGTTAGAATTAATACTAACATATCACCTTTATTGGTGTGAAGGTTCTGGATAAGACTGTTATGGCAATTGAATAAATAATTTTTATTGTCATAAAACATAACCTCGAACCTACTAGATGTTTTTAACACAGAAGATTATGTTTACTCCCTGAAAGTTTTTAGACACCCTGATCATTAATGGTAAACACAAAATACACAAACAAGCACATTTTTTCACTAATAATTTCTGGGCTGTTAAACATTTGTGTGTTTTTTGTGTTTTTTAGGGATTCTCATTTTTCTTAGTGTGAGATGATCACTGTCCAGGCATGTTCAGTTCAGTTTGTCTTCATTTTTTAGCATTTAAGCATGGGGCTGTGCATGTTCCTCCACAGTCTGATGGTCTGCTGGGGGTCTCTTTTGTGGACCAACATCAAGTTCTTGTGGACACAGGCATTCTCTCTGTCTTGCTCACGGATATCAAATGTCTGAAAGCCTTTATGCTCCACTGGGGAGATCCCGAGAGCCTTAAAACACATCCCAGTGTAAACATCATCAATAGGGAAAAATGGGATGTGTTTAGACATAAGGAAGAGTGGCTTTAGTAGAGCTCCAGAGAAAAGAAACCCACCGCCACCGGCATAGGCTGGGTATGGACCTTCATAAAAAGTCATGGGGACATAATATTTGACTTTCGTGTCTCTCAGTGGGCTGGCGTTCGATATGATTTGACCAGTGTACAAAGTTGAGGCTTTCTCAGGCTCTAACGACTGTAGAAAGCTGAGTATAGCTGGTGTGTTTGCAAAAACATCATCATCACCTTTAAATATAAACGATACCCGGCTGCAGCGACGGAGAGCCCATTTAAAAAACACATGCTCTTTGAGAGTCAGGTTGTAGAACGAGTCATGAAAGTCCCAAACAAGCAGATCTCCAAATTCACGAGCCTCAAAATGGATCAGCTTTTGCAGATTCGGATTGTTCACGGATGAGCTGCCCAGGAGAAAGACTGTCCTGACTAACAACCTCCCCTGATACACACTCTCTTTCCCCCAGGTTTCCCGGACCACTTGACGCCTCTCAAAGTTTCTTGGGGAGGATTTGACAGCGAGAAGAAGGAAGACGTGGCTTTCAGAATTCACTGCAGTGCACTTGTTCGCTTGGTCAATGAGAAGGCGTGAATCATGACAGTCCATGTTCTGGAGGAAGTCCTGGTAGAGCACAGGGTACGTCCTAAAATCCTGAATGTTCACATGAAGTGACTCGATACTTTCAGCCTGGCACTGATATCTGTTTGAGTCACGTCTCGTCAGATTCATTACATCCAGGTTTCTGAGCGAGGAGTGAAACCTCCTGTTCCAGAACGCGCTGCTTTCTGGAACGTCCTTTCTGAAGGCATCAGAAACACTGACCGTTTGAAGTACTAAAGAACTGGGTTGCGTAGTAATGCTTGAATTTGGTGGTTGTTCTGTAGATTCATGGTCTTTCCTAGCGATGGTGGTCACCATGGTGGAAGCTGGTAATCTTTTCATCATATCCTGACGACTGGGTGAAACATTCAGGATTATCGTGGAGTGTAAGATCCAAAGGAAAACCCCGCTTGTCAAGCCCATCGCAATAACAGCTTTTGCATAATACATTTTATTTATAGGCATATCAGAAGATCTCTATTCAATGGAAAAATAGAATAACAACTTCCTGTATCTCAACTTCAGTGCATTGTTTGGAAAACAGTGATAACACTGATCTCTGGATCACCAACCTGTTGAAATAAAGAAGGATCTTTATTCATTTTAAGGTAATAAGTTTTATTACAATATTATTCTACAGTGTCTGGTTTTCTGATGTCCTCGGGTAACGTGAAACTAATAATAGATAGTGCAGAGAAAATATAATTAAAGATTGACTCAGATCCCTAGTGATCAATTAGCACGTATCAGTGAAATGGGAGCCCAAGTTGTTTTCATAAATAAGAATTAATAGTCTTAAGACTATCTGTGAATATTATCATCTGTTAAATATTTTACGTGTGTACCAGCATGATTGGTTAAAAATCATAACAGAAAAACTCCCCCCCCTTTAAATTCAACAACGGTATTAATTTGTATAGACATGAATAATAATGCCATTTATTTATTGTCTGGTAGAGACGTGATACATGGCACTAAATTATAACGATGACGCTTGGTTTAAACTAAGTGAATTAAAACAGCTCACACAGAAAACATCTGACAGAACAACTTACAGAAAAACAAACATTTCAAGACAGGCTAAGGCTTCTGAACTTCAAATGCTCATAAAAGCGCATGAAGCTCTAAACATTAAATGCATCTTACCATTGATGCAGGTTTCATCACAATCACACACATTCTGCAAACACACACTCAGTAACAGCGCACAGTCCACGGGTAATTAATGCACATAGCTAGATCTCCCGTCTATTACTTCTATCTACGAAATATAAGGAAATAGTAGAGTAGGAAGTGATACAGTACTATTTTTGTATATTGCATTTTGCTTTGCGATTGGTTCTTGATGGAGGTCTGTTTTTATTTTTTTTATTTCCCCGAGGGGAAACATTTTCCTCACCACCACAAAACAATGAACACACGCTCTTCCTGAATTCTCAGAATTGTCACTAGAGGGCGCCCAAGTACAACCTGCACTTCTGGGACCTACGTGTATTCCATTAGCGATTTAGCGATATTTACACTAAGTAAATATGTATAAACATATAATCACAATACCGTGGTTATTTAAAAATACACTAATAATAACCGTGCTGGGGTTTGGGGACACTGGCTCGTCAACCAGCGTTACGAGAAACACCGTGCGAGTTCACCATGTTTAACCAGCACTAACAAATCCAAAACACGACAGATTTTTGCTTAGACATGGAAATAAAATATACTTCTATTTGGTGTTATTTAGTAAATTGAAGTATATTTAGATCGAATCGTTTGTGCAGACAGTGCTATATGCTCTAAATGTAGGTTTAAGAACATTAAACATTAAGAACACACCTAAGTTTACGTTTCCTTATACACTTCCATCCCACTTTTAGGTTTAAGAACACTGACAGTAAACTGTAACTTTAAGTGTGATATTATTTTATATATACCTTTCACTGTACTTTAGGTTATAACACTACAGATAAACGTTTGTTCTGCAGTAACTGTTTATTCAACTACTCTGGTCAAATGACTGTTTATTTTCGTTTTTGGTTTTAACCACACGAACTGATCATTAAATACCATTAAAGACTAGCCAGCAGACTCAAGACTTTAATAATAAATAAAAATAAATAATTCATTAATTTAAAAACTGTGCTATAGGTCAAACAACAGACCTGCACTGTGTTTCACATGGCCTTCACCTTTTATTACCTTTTATACCTTATAAACCTATACGTTTATATTCAAATACTAAAACCAAGGAAAGAAAGTAAACAAAACTAATAATCAAATAAGAAAATAATCATGTTGGGTTTTATCTTTGAGTAGCACCGCATGGCTTAGATTTTTGCAGTTACGACATCACTGGCTGCAGTTTAGTTATTTATTTATCAATAAGTTTTGATAACTGATTCATAAATGATTTCCATGAGTGAGTACAGGATTTTTAATTGATCTTTAAATACATGGTTTAAATAATCTAGAGACGTGAAGACTCATAACATTAAATTAAATAAGATCTTTAAGACTGCATGTTTATGACATTTAAGTGTTTGAAGAAAATTTTGTATAAACCTGACTATTTAAGCATTATAAATAAAACAGTGTGAAGACACCACACACCACACACACCACATCAACACCTTTAATGCTATAAAAGGTCTAAAAAGCAAAAAGCATATGGCGCTGCTAACAAAGGTTTTACTCACCTGGATGTTTATGGCAGTGAGGTACTAAACAGAAGGATCCATGGTAGCCCTGGGTGGAGGGAGTCACAGCGTTCAGAGTTCAGATGTAACAGCTGTAATGATACTGAGAGGTCAAGAGGAGCTTCTAAAATGTAGTTTTACATGTTAGTCGTTCTGTATGTGATTTCAGTGCTCATAATGGCAGAGCCCAAATTAACTGAGGTCTGGACCGAAGAGGGAACAGAAGAGAAGGTGGGGTGGCGTCGCCAACGTTTAAGAGCAGGTGCAGGAACTGACTGTCTGATTTATGGCTGATTGGATAAGGAAATGAGTTTTTAAATTACTTTATTGCAACCCTGGTCTGGAGTTGTGACTAATATCATCAGAAGGCTTCTCGCGGCTGAAACGTCTATGGTCTCAAAATGGCAAAACTTTTGGATCAACATCAGCAAAAATCCCAGTAAGTACTTTACTTTACTATAAGACTGACTCCCTGCCCTATTTTCTAAAAAGTCTCCAAAATGTCAGTTGACTTCTCTCCAGCTCCTTTACCTGACATCATAGGTGAATGAGGAAATTTGGTTGTTTTCATCAGACCGTTATCTTGATATGTTTCATTAACAGTTTGGTGATTCATGGCTGGGGATCACTTTCATCCAATCATCCACACTCCAATGCCGCTTCTCTTTAGCCGCTTGAACCTTGAGTTCTTCAGTTTAGGTGTTAGTGCTGGCTCTAGTGTGGCTTTTCTACGTGCAAATCGCTCTTCTCTGTTTTGCTAATTTAATCAACAACATAAACCTTCAATCCAAACTCCCACGTTATGTGCTGCTTTGTACATTTGTCTCTGATGGGTTCCCTCGAGCCAAGTAACTCTAGTCCCCAACTCTAGTGCCTATAGCTTCCATAGACCGCAGATTCAAACCGTTCTCTTGCCAAGAGATTACAGATTACTGGATTATTATAACGAGCCAGTTTTTGACACACGAAACGTAGCCAAATCTTAATCTTAGTTGAACCCTGTGTTCTTAAACCTACCCACCACACCAAGACGTCCAGACTTGTCTGATTTCACACCAGAGCTGTGACATGTATTTGTCCACGCTGTGACTCCGATGGCTATCCACACTAGAGCTACATTATTTGCGCTGAGCTTGGCTTTACA
The DNA here is from genome assembly GCA_034779995.1 of Parotocinclus haroldoi. Classification (NCBI taxonomy): domain Eukaryota; kingdom Metazoa; phylum Chordata; class Actinopteri; order Siluriformes; family Loricariidae; genus Parotocinclus; species Parotocinclus haroldoi. The sequence goes on from JAUZST010008605.1 coordinate 12,531, forward strand.
GTGACTGTTTCATAGGTCATATTGTTGTGACATCGGACCGGGAGGGCCCGTATAATCTCACTGCGGTAACTAAACATATATACACTGAGATAAGATAAACCGGGCATATATCATGCCGAACAAAGGACGGACAAACTCGTCTGAAATGTGCTGAAGCCGCTGTAGAAGGCACTTTAGCTGGACCAAAGCTGTTGTGTTTATATCGTCACTCCCTAATGAACCTGTTTTAATAGGAAGAGTCGAACTTAGTTCGAGAAAAGCGTTTCATTTACAGATGGAAATCGCTTCAGTGCTGGGCTGCTGCCTTCTCGGCGCTGCCTCATCTGTGTTTCTGTTTGCTGCTTACAAGCTCGGCTTAGTTTACCGGCTGTTTCATAAGGTAAGTGAATTTGGCACATCTGTTGATTACATCGCTCTATTAAACCGTTTATTCGTTCAGCCTGGAGGATTTTGCTGAGCCGCTGTGGCGTTCCGTTGACAACCTAACGGCTTCGATAATAAAAGTCGTCGCGTGCAGGAGTCTGAGAGGAACTGTTGTACCGATTAAAAAGTTGCTCCTGATAACACTAAGAACGTTTTTAAGAATAGTGCTTCATAAAAAAACCCAACGACACTGTAATAATATCGTCTTAATCTTAAGAGTTTAATCTTGAGATCGTTGTTGTAACGCTTTGCTCCGTCCTGTGGCGAGGTCACGCTGTAACGTAGCTTAAAGTCTAAAAGTCCCGTCCTGTCAACTTTGCAAACCATTAATAGTAAGAATCAAAGACATTGCTGAAGCTGTAAAGATGTTAATGATCACATTTACGATAAGCACTCGAAGGTTAAAGGTCTTGCCCTATAGTCCCAGGGAGCCACGACCTTCAAAACGTTACTGGTACTGAATTATAGTGAAGCTATTTTATGAATTTTAACAGCCAGCTATTTATATCCATAGGAGAACCTG
>JAUZST010008606.1:0-13475 GCA_034779995.1 Parotocinclus haroldoi
GAGCTAATATCTATTTCATATACCCATTACTAAAAGATCTATTAATTCAAGCAATGATTCGATGAAAAAAAGGAATGATTTGTCCAAAAAAAAAAGTCACCAGGTCAATACTGACCATAAGAACGAATTGACCAAGGCAGTCAAAGAGAGAACTTTATTTATAATTTTGTGCAATTATAAATTCAATCTAATATCTACTTATTGACAAATAAGTCAGTGAGGCAAATATTGAGCACACTTTATTAAGAAAAGGCTAAAAGTCATGTTTCAAACAGTTGAAAAAAATCTTTCAAAGATATTCTTTATACCTAAACTTTTGGCACATCTTTTCACCGAATCGATAAATCCTGGAATCGCTAAGGAGAATCAGAATCAATACAATAACAACGATTTAGCAGAACATGAAGATTATAACAAAACACGAGATGCCTAAACCAGTCAGGGTAGCAGCACAAAAACACACTCAGCAAACCACAGCAGGATCACTCTCCAAAAAAAGTCATACCGAATCCTGTCACATTACCAAAGACACGTTGCCAGTTCAGATGGTTGACAGAGATGAGTTCAAACAAGCTCTGAATACTTTAGACCCAACATATACCCTGTCAAAAGCTCACCTAATTATCATGATCACTATCATCATCACCGGGTACCGGGTACTTTTGAGGGAAGTCACCCAAATGTTTGTCCAGTCATTACAAGTCTAAAGTAAATGACTTCAAGACTCACCTGGCCGGTCTTAATATGAGTCCAGTCAGTAACTGATTCAGAATGTAGCAGCGTGTCTGGTTTTCACTTCTAACACTTCTACACTTCTAAAGTCACCCAACTGCCGTGATCCCTTCACTGGCTCCCTGCAGCTGCCTGTTTTAAGGATCTACTTGATTCGAGTAGACCCAATAGTGGCTCAACTGGAGCCGACAACCAAGCTCAAGAAACTTTCTCTGTACTGGCAACGGCCACCGAAGGCTTGCCTTTCTTTCATGAAGACCGATGTTGCATTTACATTAAGAAAATGTTTATTGTTCCTCTCATTAACAATATGTCCTATGTTCTTTTTACCTACATCAACTTCTAAGGTTTTTTTCTGTTTTTCTTGAAGATCTGAGGATCTTGAATACGTGAGGTCTAGGAAGTCTAGGAAGAATACAAGTGGCTCAGGATAAGGACGTCCGTTGCGAGCTGTAAATATAAATCATCGAGCCTAGCCTTTGTGTTTGGTGCCCATTGTTGGCGTTGATGAGGGTCAAATTCATCACGTTCAGTCATTTTCTTTCATTTCGCTCAGTGAGTCAGCCCTACAAACACGGAGATTAATCGAAACTGGCCGTTGGATCACAGCGTGTAGCACTCCAGGCCGCTGACTCACAGGAGCATTCACATCCTTCTCTTAGGTCCGAGTCGCAAATAACAGAAGCTATTAACGATAGAGAAGTAGGAACCACACGCAAAAAACAAGACGCTTGTTTTTACAGAAGGCACGTTCAAATGGTGCACGAGAGCCTTTTCGTCAAATTAGGCCATTAGCCATGGACACACGCAAGAAAGAATGAAACAGCCTTCAAAAGTTTGCAGAAATGAATGTGTGGATGCTGGCTAAGTTCTTGGAGCACATCATTACTTGTAGCGACGAGCTACTGAAAATAATGAGCTATTAAGATATGACAGAGCAGATCTGGAAGAAGGGATATAATTGAATTAATTAAGGTTCACAGGGTCGAGGTGGCACCATTGTGAGTAAATTCCATAAAATCCACAGTGGTGGAAGTTCCCAAAAGATCAACAGTTGACAGAAATACTCAAACCATGTTGTCTGGCACCAGGAGACCGTGGTCCATCATCCCCATTCTGATGGCTAAAGTGAACATGATCTGGATCTGCATGGCTTTATGAATTGACCTGCAGCCACACGATTGGTTCCTTAAACGATTGCATGAATGAGGTAAGCAGGTGTGCATAACTGCTCAGTGATGCACGCTGGGAATTTCTTCCAAAGGTGAGTGCTGATTGACACGGTGACTAAACGTTGCTCACATTTCCCCCGAAGCTTAGCTTAAGCCGATTTTACACTATGCGACTTCAGCAGTCTTTTAAGATTATCACGAGTCACACGAGTTGATTCCCAGAAAATCTCGGGTTATTTCTAGGACAGACTGCACTACGTCACGTGACGTCCATGTCTGATTATTGTCATCATTATTGTCAAGAATTTTTAACAAAAAAAACTTTAAAAAAAAGTCTCGCACTGTCAACAAACCATTGTTTTCTGCTAGCTAAGTTACATACCTGGAACTAACAGGAAGCTAGCAGCAGCTTCATCTGCTACATTTTTCCCTATTTGCCCTCTTGTAGAATGTTGCCATAATTCCACAAACCACCCTTAATATAGCTTCATATATTTATCAGTCATTTTATTAGGTAAGTTTTCTTGTTCCTATTCTTGACATGTATCTACATGCTGTGTTCTATAATGGTCAGGACTAACACAGATCAGGTACTGTTTGGGTGGTGGATCATACTCGGCGTTGCAGCGTCACTGAAGTAATGATTGTGTGTTAGGGTGTCGTGCTGGTACGAGCGGATGAGACACAGTAGCGCTGCTGGACTATTTGACAACCTTTGCGTTAGTGCTATACTGAAAATAGTCGACCAGTCAAAAATGTCCAGCCACCAGCGTCCTGTAGGCCAGGGGTCACCAATCTTTTTTCAACCGAGAGCTACTTTTAAGAGTACGGAATACGAACAATGCACTCATCAACTTAATAATAATCATAATCAATATTTATAAGAGACTGTCTGATCAACATTAACAACAATGAACCAGGGTAGAAAACACAAGATATGGTTAAACATGCAACATTTTCTGTTAACTATTTCTGATAATCCCAATCCGTCATTAAACATTTAAAAGGGTCAGTTATTACATCTAGGGTATTTCTGTAAATATGCTTATTTATTTATCTACAAATTATCTCTTCAAATTCATGTTGTACTAAATTAAAATCATGGACTTTTTCCCCTGGTCTCTGAAAAAAAAAAGACTGTTTGTGAGTCGGTAGGTAGCGTGGAAGCTGAAGTACTGAAGTGCCTTTTCACATTGTGCCTCTTCTTCCCAATCATTATGAAAATTGTACGTTTCTTTTGCTTTTCTGCCATGTTTTTCCAAAAAAATAAAAAATCAAATCACATCTGGCGTTCTTGAGACCGAGGTCCTGCACACGATTGATCTTTGACCCCAGACAGACTTAAACACTTTTCTATTCAATATTGACATTTGTAAATCTGCATGAATTCAAATGTTATTGAATTAGAAAACAACAACGCGATTACATAAGACTTTTAGATGGAGCTCCAAGGTGCTATTTTTAGCCACTCATGTGGTCACAGCGGGCGACCAGGTGCTCTCGGCCACCTTGTTGGCTACCCCTGCTGTAGGCAGTGTCCTGTGAGCACTGATGGAGAAGAGGACGATTAACACAAGCTGTGCAAAACCAGATGAGCTACAGTCTCTGACTTTTCATCTGTGAGGTGGATCAATCGAGCCAATGTGTCTAAGAGTGTACATTGAGTGACCAGGGTGTTTTAAGACTCCAGCAGCACTGCTGTGTCATGCCAGCAAAATAAACATTTACATAATTTAGCAGACGCCCTTATCCAGAGCGACTTACAATTCATACAGTCCTTTGCAAAGCAATTGTGGGTTAAGGGCCTTTCTCAGGAACCCAACTGTGGCAGGGGTGGGATTTGAACCCTGGACCTTCAGGTCGAAAGTCCAGTAACTTAACCACTAAGCCATCACAGTCCCAAACACACTACCACAATGTCAGTTTCACTACAGTGCTGAGAATGTACCTGATCTGTGCTGGTCCTGTCTAGGGCTGTACCGATCCGATATTCTGTATCGGTATCGGCCCAAAATGTGGCGAAATCACTGGACGGAGATCATATGAGGGTAAAAAACTGTTTAATCCGATATCTTTCCTGATACGTTTATGCTTTACTTCAATTTGGACGACGCGCCGTGAACGGAGATGCGTCACGGGAGCAATAGCTGGAACTCGAGTTGAAACTGTTAGCTAGCAGCATGACCATCATGTCAGCTGCGTGGAGTTCTTATTAACTCAAGGATAATAAAAGTAAAACACCCGAGTGCAGCATATGCAACGCCAGTGTTTCAAGAGGCGGTAGCAGCGTCTCGAACTGGTATCGGTATCGCCAGATATTCAAGTTTGCAGTATCGGTATCGGGCAGAAAAAATGGTATCGCGCCGTCCCTAGTCTTGTCCATTAGAGGCACAGTTAAGGGGACTGTCTGTGCTTCTGCATGATAAGTAGAATGTATACAGGGGACGATTGGTGTAGAAACAAGGAGCCGTACCTAATAAAGTGATCGAACAGTGTACGGTTTCGCTTGTGTTTTACCATTGCCGCTACCCAGTTTTGAGCAATCCACTCTGGCCCTCCATTCTTGTGGCTTTCATAGTTTCTTAGTTTCTGCAGTCACGCTTTGCAGTGCAAGAACTTTTGTCACTTGTCTGGGTTCAGTGGGAGAGCGTTGCACATTATGCGCTAAAAGGCCAAGGAATTATTTTACAATCGACCAGTTGCGCGCGATGGACATTACCAGCTGGCTGTAAATCAATACAGTGGCTTTAATCGATGTGATTACTCACATTTCTCAAGACTGAGAAATCAACCTCTGCTGTCAATAAACAAGTGTCTTTATCCTCTGCTGTGAAGGGATGAGGCTCTATATCAACTTTACGCTAAGTCAATACTCCAGCATACTGTAGATAGTCAAGAACCACATACTATAAAAGTCAGTTACGTTGGTCTTGTACTCATTTTTAGCTTCATAGTACACGGTTTGTTTCACAGCTCAGTCAGATTACTGCAACCCTCTAGCGATTAACTGTGGTTGAGCCTTTAGGCTCAAGGATTTAAAAGACCAGTGGTGGCTGCTGGTCTTTCAAAGAGGACAAGCTCACTGTCAGCTTACATCATAAAATTTGTTTAAACACAAGTTCTGCACTTTATTCATTTGATTAAAAATGTTCTGTAACCCTATTGTACTAAGTAGGTGTCTTTTTCAGGGATTTGACCAGTGTCCTCTTAATGGCCAGCAGAGCCGGACTGATCAGAGCTCAGAAAGGCTTGTGGACTGTGGTAGCCTAGCGGTTAAGGCACTGGACCTGGGTTCCTGATGGTCCTGGGTTCAAACTGCCACAGTTGGGTCCTTAAGCAAGACCCTTAACCCACCATTGCTTGGATTGTAAGACTTTATCAGTTGTAAGTCTCTCTGGATAAGAGAGTCTGCTAAATACCGTAAATGTCCATTGTGTTACGGGTGTAAGACTTTTTAAACATGAGAAAATCATTCCTACACTCACAGATGTAGATCCAGTTGTTGCCACGAACGAGAATAGGTTGTACAGTGAACTAACGGAACGATATTAAACTCGAAAAGGGAAATGTTGAAATTATGTTCAGCTGAAACGAGGAAATGCAATGAGTGTGGTTTATTTACAAAGTAAGAAATGAACAATGGTAATGGTCAAGAATTTTGGCAAGCAGCTGTCTCTGTAGGGTAGTGCTTAGCACTGCTTATCAATTAAAAGGTCTCAGGTTCCCACCCAAGCCATAACAAGTTGAGTTTTGCGGGATTGTGGTGGCCCAGTGGTTAAGGTACTGGACTATGGACCAGAAAGTCCAGGGTTCAAATCCCACCTCTGCCGCAGTTGGGTCCCTGAGCAAAGCCCTTAACCCACAATTGCTTGGATTGTAAGACTGTATTAATTATAAGCCGCTCTGGATAAAGGCGTGTGCTAAATGATATACATGTAAATACCAAGAAATGGGTTTGCTTTCTAAATCTGTAATGGGACCGAGCTCCTTATAGTTAAGTGATGAAAGTGGTCAATCAAAACAGAAATCAGTCTTTCGACTGATCTTCCCATCATAACGCGGAAGCTCAGCGTCCAGGCCAGCCGAGGCCCGTCCACAGCTCCATTCACCCCCCAGAGACACTGAGCGTCCGGGGACGGAACAAAAATAGTTCAAAGTCAAATTATTCAATGACGGTCAAGACTCGAGGCAATGAAAAAAAAACTTTTCCATGCAGTCCCACTGAAGTGAATGGATGCTCAGTTTCTACTGGCAAATCCATTGACCTTAGACCGTATAAGAAAGATTTGTTTGAAATCCATGGCATTGATGCTACAGGAATTTATAATAGCAGAAGATAAGAAAATGGAGTCGATTTGTGATACGCAGCTGATTCTGAACAAAATATTCTTTAAGATGAATGATGAACACATTTGCATGTAATAAAATATTAACACAACTGTACATGTTTGACCATTTTAGTTTGGACATTTTAGGGGAAGCTGAGCACCCCTTGCAGTCGCAGAGACATCGTGGCTGTTAAGAGACGTGATTCAGTCTGATCAGTCAGATTAGATTTAATTGGGCTTGGTGCTTGACAACGTCAGTGGTTTGCCACAGTCACAACAACATGGATAAACTCCATCATGTTAAGTGAGAGACGAACAGAACCGCTTCTTAAAGAAATGAACATTCTGAAGTTTGTGGGCAGAGAACAAATTATTTCAGTCAAAGCTAGAAGGAACTGCAATGTCCTGGCAACCATGCCTTTTCGTGGTTACAGTGGTGGAGGGTCTGGCACCCATCCCCAGACAACACAGCATGCAGGTGTCAACGTGCCCTGGACTGGTTTAGGATCTGGTTTCTGTGGCCAGGTATAGAGAGTCTAAGCTGAGTTTTCAGCATGCCACCACCACCACGTGCCTCACCAGATGGAAACGGGGACCAAGACTGAAATCCTTGGCCATAATTACAGCCACGACTGAAACAGCCACCTATCCATACATGTAGACTATTATCTTAATGACAACCCCAAATTAGAAAAGGTTACGACAGTAACCAAAAAAAGAAACCCACACAGACAAAGAGCGTCTTTTGCATTTACTGGTTTGAGCTTAATTGCTAACAGTATTATCTGTTAAAATCCGTTAACTTCAATCCACTTCTTAATATACATACAATTCTGCATTCAAAAATCTAACAAGCACGGCCCGTACTGTTCCTTAAGATGACAAAATAAAACCTGAAACACTTCCTGGCTTGGTATCCTCAGTGCTAAAACGTCTTAAGTGTCGTGAGGGGGACTGGCATTACAAACATTACAAAATGCTTTACTGTTTATTAATGTATGAAATGATCAGACAAAACATACTGTCTGTCTGCAATGCAGTAAAAGGCAAATTAACAGTAAGAAACATTAAGGTTTTTCAAGGTTTTCAATATAAATTTAGTATTTGTTTAATTATATTATATATTATATTTGTTTCTTCCTACCATTTTAGGGAGTTTTTCCTTGCCACTGTCGCCCTAGGCTTGCTCAACATGGAATTGGCCTTTTAAGATAATGTATTACTGAAAAGCTGCTTTGAGACAATGCTACGTTGTAAAAAGCGCTATAGAAATAAAATTGAATTGAAGGTTTTTTTTTTGTTTTTAACTTTTATTTTCCATTTCATCCCAACGTTTTCTGATTTATGGTTGTCGAATCATATTGGTCATGGTTCAAGTCAAATCTGAGATCCAGCGATCATTTATTATATAGCATTTCGATCAAATAAAATAGAGAAAAGTAGACTGTGTGAGATGTTACCGTGCCTTTCCTCGGGTATTGATGGAATTGCTCAGTACAATCCATGCATGCATTCCGATGATCTTTCTGTCCTAATGCCAAACTTCCAACAATGAACCGTTTTGAATCGTTTCCTCAACCCTTCAGCAGTTCTCCCTCCTCTACAGCATTGTGCATTGGGAGTGACTTCCTGCCCTGCACATCATAATTTAGCTAAACGCCAGCCAGCTCTGGATCAATGCTGCGCTGATAACACAAAGAGAAGCCTGTATCATAATGCGTATGCTGAAAAATGCTCGATGTTGTATCTTCTTTCCCGCCTGCTCGCTCCGTAACGCCGTTCCTGCAGAGACAGGGCTGACAGGACAACGTTTACGATTTACACGCCATCGTACAGCAAAAGCACAGCTTTCTGAACCAGAGTCATCTTTACGCTCTATTAGTCCACGAGACTAAGATTAAGAATGTTTAAGACCTGTGGTTTTCCTTAGTCTGATGTAAACCATACTGTGGGCTTGTGTAAATATTTGAACCGCTTCACACACAATAGCCATGACTCATCTTTCAAGGCTAGTTTGGAGTTCTTGACAAATGGGAACAGCAATGGGGAACTTCAGATACTTCAGCTGGAAACGAGGCATATTTTAAATAAACACCATTTCCCACAACATGGCCAACGTAAACGCAACGAGTAAAACTTTAGCGTCGTGTCTCTCAGATGCCAGGGGGTTACTTTTGTACTGGTGAACTTTTTCCAACACTTCTGATGTTCAGTGAGCCATGCTTCCACTATAAAAACAGGAACTCGGAGGTTTCTTTCAACTGTGCGTTCAAAAGCGAGACCAAACAGCATGGAAAATACGAATAAAAAAACAACAATGTTACGCTTACTTTGTCATTTCAAAGGAGACAGTACGAACCTGACATATTTCATGTTTATTTTTGGTCAACTACGTGTCAATAATGACCTATTCCTAAATCTGTGCCCTGCAACAAAACTCCAATTCCATAAAAAAGTTGAGGCTTTAGGGCTAGTTTCAGAGGTACAAACTAAACAATGATGCATTTTGCATGATTTGGGACAAAAGCAGTAGTCGTGAAAGGCTGAGACTCTTGAGAGCCAAAGATGGCCGGAGGATGTCCAGGTGCAAGCCTAAACTGACCACTCGTGATCTCAGATATGTCATCTGGCACTGTATTCATCAACAGATGGTATAACTATATAGACGAGGGATTCATTTTCAAGCACTTTGTCAAGTGCTAAAATACAAAGCAGCATTCATTGACGCCGCTCAAATCATTACTGTGCGAAAAACACACCCATGCTAACCATATCCAGGAATGGAATTCACTTCTCTGGGCTCTGAGGCATCTTAGATGGACAAAACACACTGGAAATGTAGACTTCTCACAAAATTTAGGGGGTGTTTCAAAATGAATATGAAGCAATCGAAAAGAAGCGTTTGATGTCATTTCATTAAACAAGATCAACAGAAAAGCCAAGAGAAAGTCAAAGAAATGTGTTTGATTGAAATGCGTGGGCATGGGGGTTAACAGAAACTGGACAACTGTGCCCCACATTGACTCTTCGGTAGGGTGTATGGTCACCCAAGTCTGGCAAAACACACAGTGATGGGGCATGGAAAGGAACATTGTCCTGCAGTTTTTGTGGGATCCTCTTTATAATCATTTTGAATTTTTTGTGAGCAGTGTATGTTGTGGTCAGACAAAATATCTTGTGGTCACGCTGCCTGCGATGAAATAAGCATTTAAGTATATGTTAGACGCGCTTATTAATTTTTATTAGCATTTTTTCACACTGTACCAGATTGTTTGAGGTTGTACTAAGGAAGATCTGCTTCACAGATTTCGGGTGGTACTCCTGAGCCTCAAAATGCCGTGAACACATCTGATTATATAAAATGCTTTATATATTCTGTATTCTATTTTTTGATCATTGAAGATAATTTTCAGAACACTTTATTCTGTTTATTTCGATTATTCTGATAGCCTCACCTTCAAGTACCATGCCATACTTAATCAGGTACCTACACAGCGGGGCGGACCTGAACGACTTACGCGATCCAGAGTACAACTGGCACTTTAGATCTGCAGGCGTTTAAAATGAATTAATAATGAATTAATTTCCTTAAAGTACACCTGTCATTTTGGGTCATTTTAAATACAGTTTCATACAAATAGTTTTAGCCAAGGACCTCTGGACTACTATTCAGAAGTTGCGGTATCAAATCCCAGCTCTGATACGTATTGTTGAGTCAGAGAGCAGATTCCTTAACCTGCTATGGCTCAAATGTAAGTTTTTTTGGACAAGTATGTGTTTGTTTGTTTACTTGGCCTCTTTAAAGTCGTTATCTGCGTCAGTGGTCATTTCAGTGACACACACAAGGTTATATTTATATACACAGTCGAATCCGGTTAATGGGAATATTCAGATGGAATCCTAAAGTACTGACACAAATCCTATTATATTCATGTAATGTTATTCACTTGTTTGGACCAAAGAACGTGAGAGCAAATAAGAAAAAGAAGCCACAAGGCGCCACTTAGAGAGGATGCAAAGTGGGTTAGCGACATATGGGAGGATTTTTGGGATCCCTGGGAGAATGCATGCTTTTATGAAAGGTCAGGAAATCCCAAAAGTTGTGTTGACAAGAGCAAAACCAACTTTCTTGATTTTGTTCAAGTTCAGTCCGTCAAGAGAAGGCGTCAGATCCCACTGGATAAGTTCTTCAAACGTTGACTGGAATTGAGTAAGAACTTGTTTTTTACAGTATTATTACTTCGCATGCTGAGTATCTATACATTGTGTTGTAGATTGTTTATAAAAACTTTAAAACAGTAGTTCTTGTTTGTACGTTTGCTATACGTGTAAATCGTACAATAAAGGTTTAATAAACATTTAATACGTTACATAAATTATAGCACGTCCCGTCTAACATAGGGTATGTTCGATTAATCGTACCAGTCGGTTATTAGGACCAAAACCATCGCGTCCTGATGGTTTGACTTATCTTCCGCTTATTCCACATGGGGTCATGGCCCACCCAGTGCCCACCCGGCAACTCTGAGCAGAAACAACCCATTGTTGATCCTGCCCAGGGGCGTCAATCCATTGTAGGAGACACCGATTAACCCAACACGCATGTCTTTGGACTGTGGGAAACCAGAGTACCCGGAGTAGACACAGGGAGGACTCCACACAGAAACCCAGGCCAGGACCCAGGTCGCTCCACCCTGGATTTGAACCCGGGACCTTCTTGCTGTGAGGCAGCGGTGCTACCCCACCGGGCTGCCCCATATATATATATATATATATATATATATATATATACCCTGTATATCATATATCAAGTAGATACAACCATGGCTTTTCCTCATCACTTTTCCCAGCACTCATTACTCCTTACATCACCTTACAGCATCGTAGTACATAACCTACCTTACACACGCTTAAAACGCTTACATTAAAGTACAGTTGGACATATCATTAACATAAAGCTTATTTTGTAATAAAGTATTTAAAGTTCCATTGAAATTTAGATATATTGACGAAATATCATAAGTTGGGCCTTCGTAAAACGGGAGTATTTGTATGTGCGTTACCCAGTAGTCGAACAGGTGTACCTAATAAAGTGGGTGGGGAGTGTATAACCTCGTGGATATTTTCAACTTTATACATTGCAGGTGTTCCCCAAGGCTCTGTGTTATTGCACTTTGAAATGTCAGTCTGGAACAATGCTGCTCAGTCCTCCCCTGCTCTGCACCCATTTTAAGTCAGCAACGAGCTTGGTAATGAGCTGAGCAGGTGGGTCAGGTGATGCAGAGCTTGGGACGAGGACCAGGACCACGGAAACACTGGTCTAGAACAATGGCCCATATTTAAACCATTTTAGTAAGGCTCCACCTATGATAACATATCCGGCGTGTATAAAGCTGAACTATGTAATCGTGATCGTTTTGGTCCTAATAACCGGCTGGTCTGATTAAACGAACATGCCCTATGTTACAAGACGGGACACGGGGCACGGATTTGTCGGAACCTAGCTCTCCCTTGTCATTTGGGCACTACCTGTATCATTTAGGCATTTAGACATGGTCAAGATGACCTGATGAGGTTCAGACCAGGGATCAGAATGGGGAAGAAAGGTGATCTAAGTGACTTTAAACGTGGCATTGCTGTCGCTGTTCGACGGGCTGGTCTGAGTGTTACAACCAGCTCTAGGGTTTACAGAGAATGGGCCAAACAAAGTTAGAATATAAATATAATAACATAAGAGGGCAGTTCGCTGGGTGAAAATGCTCTGTGAAGTATTGGCGGTTGAATCCAATAGAAAGGCAAAAGTAACTCAGATAACCACTCCTTACAACTGAAAAATGCAGAAGAGCATCTCGGAATACAAAACAAGCCACAGCAGCAGAAGATCAGACTGGGTGCCATTCCTGTCAGGCAAAAACAATTCACACAGACTCACCAATACTGGAAAAACTTTAGGATGATAAGTCTCACATTCGGACAGTAGGATCAGAATTTGGTCTAAACCACATGAAACACATGGTTCCCATTCCCTTGCATCAACAGTTTACTGGGATGGTGGTACCCGATACTAACAAGGTGTACCTAATAACGTATGTGCAGGGGTGTACCTATAAGATAACCACTTTTCCTTGATCCCTGAGGTTTGAAGGGCTGATTAATTGTGCTTCATTGATGCTTTTATCTGGAATATACTGTTAATGAGGGGCCTTAACACGACGGTATAAAGACTGGCTCATCTGGTACTAAAGCACTAGAGCTGAACTTTTTTACAAGCCTATACAACTCTGTGGAGAAACAACAAACATTAGGGTTAATCCGGTTGCGATGTGGCCCTGGAGCACAGTTTGATACAGATTTGACGTTTAGAACAATACAAATCTTAAAGAGCTGATGTAATTTATGCAGCAACAACATCAGTTCATGCAGTAGCTTGTCCTGATATGCAATTATCTATGCTACACATAAAATAGGGAGCGAATATATCAGTTAAGAAAATTTTAGTGTGTGTCTGATCACGGTGCAAGAGTCGGTCCAATGCCCCAGCAAAGGACTAATCATTTAACTTGCTGAAGTAACCCCGGTTGTCTAATTCCGTCTTTCAGTACACATACAGCATGATATCATAAGAAAAACTGATCCAACATGATGTACTGATGCTAGAGAGATAGACAGGAATCCGACTACACAGGCTATACTTAGCAAGCAGACAGAATGTAACACCATTTATCCTAGCAGTTATCCCAAGAGGTTTGAGGATTAGAAAAGTTGTTTTCCACGGAAATTGCATAGACTTGCCTTTAACTAGAGAGATACTACAGAACAAATGTCATTATTGAACAATTGCAGTGCATATTTTTTTTTACAGCGAATCACGCTGTCACCCCCTCCAGAGATCTCCGGTTCAGTTCCCTCTGTATGGGTTTTCTCTGGGATTTATCTGCTCTCCACAATCCAAAAATGTGCATTAGGTCAACTCTTGTCAAATTTTTAGGTCAAATTTTACCACTGTGGATGTGTTTTTTTGGCTTCTTTAATCAGTGCCCATCTCAGCGACACACATAAGGCTATATCAATACACAACAATACCACATCGGGACGTGATCGTTTTGGTCCTAATAACCGGCTGAAGCATGCCCTATGTTACAAGATGGGACGTGCTATAATTTATGTAACATATTAAATATTTATTAAACCTTTATTGTACGATTTACACGTATAGCGAACGTACAAACAAGAACTACTGTTG
>JAUZST010008607.1:0-13473 GCA_034779995.1 Parotocinclus haroldoi
GACTACAAGTTCCAGAATTCATAGCTTGACCTACGTCATCAGCCCGGTCCCTCTGATGTGGCCCTGTGATCGATATATTCAACTGCAGCGTGAATAATAGCGCCTATATCTTTTCTCTTCATTTGCACTAAACGTCTGTTTCTTACACGATGCTGAAGGCGTTGCTCCTTTTCGCGCTTTTTGTCTGCATGATCCAAGGTGAGTAAATTAATTTCATAATTAAACCCTGTCATACGTAGAGAAACACAAGCTATTGTTGCATTCAAAGGCTGAGCCTTGTACTATACTGTACTACACTGTACTAGTTTATTAATATAATCAATAGTAACGACACTAATGATCGTGCAGCGGTTAAGAATGCAGCCTTACACTCCTTTGTACAATATTTATGTTTTAGATTAGCAGATTAATTGGTAATATATTGGCCATTAGTTGTAATTTAACAGTCAAACAAAACAGTCGTTTCTGTATTATTCATGTATTTCTAAATTATAGAAGTATGTAAATAGAATTATTTGTAAGTCATTGTACTCAATATAAAATCTTTATTATGTACATGTATGTAGTGTACTACACCTACTGTACTGGTTAGTATACAGGTACGGGTCGCTTAACTTCCATTATACCTTCTGTGAAGGTATAGCAGCTGTAGAAGCAAGAAGGTCCTGGGTTCAATCCCAGGGTGGGTCCTTTCTGTGTGGAGTCTGCATGGGAGTCTGTGTGGAGTCTGCGTGGGTTTACTCCGGGTACTCTGGCTTCCTCCCACAGTCCAAAACCATGTGTGTTAGGTTAATTGGTGTCTCTAAAAGTGGCCCTTAGTTTGTGACTCTCTGTGTGTACCCTACGATGGATTGTCACCCCATCTAGGGTTGTTCCTGACCTTGCGTTGCCGGGTAGGCACCACGACTAAGCGGAAGATAATGAGTGAATGACTGAATGAATGAAACTGCACATTGTGATCTGGACGTTGTATCACTATGATATTTTAAACCATTGCTATCTGATGTCACTTTTAGTTCAGTGCCATTCTGTCTTTGTCAATGTCCTGATCTTCCAGAGCGTACTCTCATGACATCTGCAAACTTCTTGGACTTGCGTTTGTGTGAAAAAGATTCAAACTGGTGTATCTTTGTCCCTTTGACTGGTATTTAGCGGACAGCTGTCTGAACCCGGTCATCACACCTTCAACGTACACAACCAACGATGCCGTCATCTCGTCAGAGTCCGTCTTCATCGTGGAGCTCAGCTTGTCTTGTGCCAACGGAGTACAGGTAGCTTAGTGACCATAGGTGCCATGCTTGGGGCACTTCAGGATAAGTTCATGATCGTTAAAAGCGTTTTGGTTTGTTTACCAGAGTGTGGCGTTATATGCCGATGTCAACGGAAGACAATTTCCTGTGACGAGAGGCCAGGATGTCGGGAAGTATCAGGTCAGTGTCATTACTGGCTTCTCGTTTTGCCTAATTCGTTTATGTCTTAACGTTGCAGGGTTACGCTGAATTTATATTCCAAACTGGGTTTGTTAGTCGGCTTTGTCATCTTTGTCATTCATCCATAAATGGGCGCTTTTGCCCCCAGACAGTTCTAGGAACTAATTTGGGATGAAATACCCATCGTGAAGCTCATCCGAGAGCCACATTTGCTCCAGGGCCTTTTTTGGTTTGCATTCGCACCTACAGTGGGGACGCTGCTTGGACGATTCCAAATTGGCGTAGAGTAAAGCCTGGATTTTCCTATCAGTTTGTTTGTCTGTGTTTTTCCCTTTATAGCTCAATAATATGGTATCCCTACACCTATACACTTTCTTAACTACGTCTGGACCAATCATCACGTATTTAACTCAAGGTTCCTATGCACTGAGAACCTGAAGTACCCAAAGAGATCCTACCCTCAAGTAGGAACTGAAAAAGTTTGGTGCTGTAAGAACCACGCTAGAACAACACTAGTTGTAGTTGCACTGCTGTTTGAACATATGAGGGGAGAAAGGGGCCAGTTTCTCCAACAGTTCTAAGAACTATGAAAAAGTTTCAGCAGCACGAAAGTGCCTAATGACTTTTTTTTGACAGGGTGTGTCAAAAGTCACAGCCAAAACCATCATTGAGGTTTGTTCATCAGTAGTTATGTGGCTTGTCGTCCACGGTCCTGATTTCATGGAACTTGGGTATGAAGATGCAACAGTGCTGTGAAATTGTTGTGAAATTGGTGATCTTTCTGGATGTTGCTTGTTGAAGTCTGTTGCTATGATACAGCAGCTGCGGTCCCCGGACCTCCTTCCACCTTCACTTTCTTTGTTGATAACTTTTGCGCCACAAGCGATTTTTATAAATCTGATTGTGGCCATCGATTACTGAGACAATTCTGGTCTCGTTTGATATCCCACATGACCACCTTCCCATTGGAACTTTGATCCAGTTTGATGGCTTTCAAGATGGCGGCCATGCTCCGGACATAGCCTAAAAGATCTCACCCATTACGTGCTGGGGGTATTCATTTACCCTTTTCTTTCTGAAATAAAAGGGTGTCCTGTGTACTCATTTCTTTATTGCTTTTGTTCAGGGTCATTTGGAAAGAAAAGCTGGGAATATCGTTATCACCCGTGTGACACAGTCTGTTCTTTTTTGGTTTTCAAGTCGTTGCTGCCAAGCTTTAAGTTGTGTATCGTTATCCTGCTGCCGTATTGTTCCATATCGTACTCTGGGTTACTAGGCATGTGCGTTACCACGGTACAATTTAATTTGGTATGTTTTCGCCCACGCTAAGTGTTCTGCCTTGCTTACCTTATCAGAGAAGTCCTTTTTGCTCATTGTGTATTCATGTTGTGTTCCTAACAGGTCTCGTGGAGTCTCCCCCACAAGCAGGCCAGCTCGGGGACATACCAGGTTAAATTCTTTGACGAGGAGTCTTACAGTGCACTGCGCAAGGTCTGTCAGCAGTTACACTCATGCCAGGGTGAAGCGCTTCAGAAGTGGGAATGAGTGCTGACAGTATATAGACAAAAGTTTGTGGACACCTAATGACATTCAAAACGTGTGTATTAGCATCTCGTGTTATACATATCATATCGTGACCATGTTTAAAACTCATGAGCGCACTATTGGGGTTTGTACATTTGCTGGACTTCCTGTAGGTGGAGCTAGTGTAACAGCATTGGTGCAGTCAGAGACTCCTGTTTTTACGTCAATTTTGCGTTATTGTAAATAACTATTTTGGGGATGCAGTTTAGAAGAAAGAAAGGGGGCCAGGGGAAAGAAAGAGGAGCTGGAAAGGATGAAATGCCAGTAATTATCATGTTGTTGTTATTATTATAATTAATATTGCGTGCATGTATTTTTATTTAAAGAAAAATAGGAAATATGTTTTCTAGCACTGTAGATAGAAACATTTAGACAGAAACTCTACTGGAGTTCTCTTTGCTCTTATAAAGCAGTCTATCTTTGTAGAGGGACAAATGGTTTCAATCGTGGCTCATGAACTGTGCGTGTGCGTTCCAGGCTCAGAGGAACAATGAGGATGTCGACACAATCAAACCCCTTTTCTCTGTCAATGTGGATCACAGAGTGAGTGAAACACTTATTAATACAGTTGAATCCGGTTAATGGGACCACATCGGGACGTGAACGTACAAACAAGAACTACTGTTGCTTACCAACTTTGTTCATTGAAAAATAAATTTGCAACAAGTTTTTCAAAACGATCTACAACACAATATATAGATACTCAGCATGCGAAGCTTAATACTGTAAAAAACAAGTTCTTACTAAATTCCAGTCACAGTTTGAAGAACTTATCCAGTGTGATCTGACGCGCTTTTGCTGTTGCCAAGTGGCGATTTGTGGCTTCTTTTTTGTAGTAAGTGGAAATGTTAGGCAAAGACCTGTAGGTGGCAGTAGAGGGCTGGAGAGAAACTCTGGAGTTTCTTCACGGATATAACATACTGTACACGTTCTTTGGTCGTATTAAGCGAATAACATTACACGTATATAATAGTATTTGTTTCGGTACTTTAGGATAAGCGAATAAGCGGTTGGTCCCATTAACCGGAATCGACTGTAATTCATACACTTTTGTTGTAGCTTTACTCACTGGCTAAGTTATACATGCTGTATCTGATAGGTTTCTTTGTGTCTATAGATTGATGGGGCAAATACTTACCAGACTAAAACCACTCACAGACTGAAATGTATCTAGCTTTGATTATTTCATTATAACTGCCCAAGTCGAGGTTTGGAATTTATTAGAGGGTGAGAAGGCAGGTCTAATAGTTAATTTTTTTTGACGTCGGAGAAATAGGACCTTGAGGTAAGAGTCCTGCCAGTGCGATCCCCTGTCTACTGTCAGGTCATGAAAAAAGGTCAATGCTGTGTCCCTGCTGTAATGCTACAATTAAACACGAGAGGGAGTGTGTTATCGTTTTGGTCGCAGGCACGAGCCAAAGGCAGGTGCCATAGATAATCACAGCCGTGATGTCATTCGCGATATCGCGCAACCTCAAATGTTACATCGATTTTATATAACAAGATAAAGAAGCTACATTTTATGCTGAATATGCTACCAAAACATAGGCCCACACAAATACCAATTCACTACCCTTTCAAGGTTGCGCTACCTAATAAATTGAAATGGTTATCATAGTTGAAGTTGTTATTTGAAAATGAAACGAAACGTCTTTCCGTTGTTTCGCAAGTCATTTTGGTGTGAAAAGGCTGAGAAGAGTCTCAACCAATCAGATTGTAAGGTCAGGGCTAACATTTGTGTTACCGCTCAGTAAGGACTTTGACAGAAAGCCATTCAGAAAGTACTACTTAGTATTTTCTTGAATGCATTTTGTTCTTTTATAAAGTAGGCAGTAATCTTATTTAGTTCCTATAAACTATATATATTCTAGTGAGAATTTGAATACTGGGTGTTTAGATATTGTATTATCAATATATGCAGTATTAATAACTTGAGTAATAGCGGTATCAGGATATGAAGTTGACCCTTTTTACAATCCAAAGAATATTAATCAGGTCTGTTTGGAACCCAAAAAACTGCTGGTTCAGAAATTGAACTCCTTCATTCATTTGTTATCTTCCGCTTAATCCACAGCCGGTAACTCTGGGTCCAAAGGCAGGAACAACCCTAGATGGGGCACCAATCCATCATAGGACACACAGTCACAGACACGGTTACGCACTAAGGGCCACTTTAGAGACACCAATTAACCTAGCACACATGTCTTTGGACTGTGGGAGGAAACCAAAGTACCCAGAGTAAACCCACACAGACACGGGGAGGACATGCAGACCTTGCGCAAAAAGGACCCAGGCCGCTGCACCCTGGAATTGAACCCGGGCCCTTCTTGCTATAAAGCAGCGGTGCCACCCACCGAACCACCGTGCTGCCGATAAACGGAACTAGGAGGGTTAAAGTCCTAAGATGTGCTAAAGCTCACAAAGACTGGAATGAAGATCAATGGAAAAGATTATGATGTCTGAAATTTTTGGGTCCAGTCGTTGGCAATATGTTATATATGGTCCTTATGCGGTAGCAAATCTAATGGTGGTCTAAGACTTTTGTTTTGCATTTGTTTGTTTTAGTGATTGAGGAAACGCGGGAAGCCGAATGCCGCAAGTTAATATAACAGCAGTTTTGCCTGCGTATTACGTGCTTTAGCTTTACACTCTGTTTGGAAGGAACCACTCAAGGATTTAAAGATCTTTTTTTTTGTATATTATGGATGAAAATGGAAATCAAATCTATGCGTCGTCTGTCTTGCAGGGTTCATGGAGCGGCCCTTGGGTGTCTACAGAAGTCCTGGCTGCTGCTATTGGCATTTTGATTTATTACTTTGCTTTCAATGCTAAGGGCACAATCCAGGCATGATGAGAAAGCACTAGACTAGCACTGCTCTATCATTAAATCCACAATGATCGCCATGCATTGTCGTTCACTCATCTACAAATTGTTGTTCTTATTACTTTATAGGAGATGAGTGAGGATGCTCTTCATTGCAGAACTTAACGGTTGTTTATTTATTGATATTTTTTTTTAAATATTTTTTTTTACCAAATGTGTTTTTTTTCTCTGTGGTTCTTCTTTCGTTTGTTCTAGTCCAGCCACTTTACTGCCTCAAACATGGAGATACTGTATTAACTGTCTGGGAATAGCTGTACACCACAGCAAAGCATAAATGGACTGCAAGTCATTACAGACAGGACTGTAAATGTTGATTAGAGATGTCTGGACACTGTAGCTAATGAACTGATGAGCCTGAAAAAAAGCAATGTGGTTTTGCATTCATGTTTTGAGAATAAAAAAGCTTTATAGCTTTATGGTTGTGGGTTTTTATTGTTTGTTTGTTTCTTAAGCTCCTTGTTTGTTCAGGGTAGGATTCTCTCCCAGTTCGGCTTGGCCAGTTCCCCGATCGGCACATGCGAGCCACAGACCTTTGGCCAGGTGAGGCATCGTGTATAGTTTGTCTCTTTTGGCTGTGTCTTAGGGAGGGGATGGAACGGCAGTGTGGCTAGGTTGGGCTTTTTGTACAGTTTGTGTCTGAGGGAGGGGATGGAATGGCACTTTATCCAGGTTGGGCATCATGTATAGTTTATGTCTTTTGGCTCGGTCTGACGGAGGGGATGGACTGGCCTGCTGCCCATGCCATTCTTATGTGAGTACCCTGTGTTTTCCTGGATTGCAAGAGGCTTGGCCGAACGGCGTTTGTTAAAAAAAGCCAGTTGATAACTCCTTCCATTTGCATGACCATCTTCTGAAGGAGGAGCCTTCCCACAACTCTGAAGTCACCAACTGCATCTTTGATGCATCTCAGATGGTGGATTCTACAGCAAGAGGTTTTCATATCTGGCGAAGATTTTTACTGGCTTCTAAGTTTGTCCACTGGGCTGTTGCAATGGCATAAAGATGGTTCCCTGTCACAATCAAAAGGACCTTTTATGAAAACTGACAAAGATGTCTGTTGATGCAGCCAGACAAAGCCATAACAAGGAAAACGTGTTTTGAAAAGGCCAAATTACCCAGCAGTGACTCAGATGTTATTCAATCAAAGGTTCAATCAAACTCTGAAAGCTTCCACCATTGAGGAAAAACGTTAACCTTCAGCTGTTCAGCTTGATTGGAAACCGTTTCTGCATGTCTAAATGTAACATAATTAGTGCTGACCTTAACCCAACTGGGGTACTGTGGCACAATTTGAATAGAGCAACTCCTGCAAGAGATCCCAGACCAGTCTGAGTTCTTTTAAGGTGAAGTGATTCAAGGTGGAAGTAATTACCATCGAAAACAAATCCTCCTGGCTTAGGAGCCATGAGAACTGGTAGAATATTCCTGGAAATCCCAAAGAAAATGTTGTGTGGGAAATGTGGTTGTATCAGAAAGACTGATTCAGTCCAAATGTGGTTTCCCAACTTGTACACTATATAGCCAAAGGTTTTGGCTAACTAAATGTCACATCAAAATCCACATGCTTTATTATGGGCTACTGATAGAGCACCCACTCTTTAGGGAATGCTTTCCAATAGAGATTTATCATGATGAAAGAAATAACTGCCATTCTATCACAAGGACACTCTCAGGCACTTATGATGGGTCTTAAGAACTAACATGCAGTCAGCCTTCCGGTTCATCCCAGACATGTTAGAATGGGATGGGGGTCAAGTTCTATTACAAAAAAACTGAACAAACATATTTCTTGCTCCATATATGGAGCACTGGAAGCCATGGGACTCTCATATTATAGTATCTCCAGTTCAAGAATGATTATCCAGATGAACTTATAACCGGTACAATCATACAATGCAAGGACCCAGTAGTGGGAAATGGTAAAGGAGGGATTTGAACCCTGGCCCTTCTATTCCCTAGGCCTCTTTCATTCATTATGGAATGTATAGAATGGTCCAACATCCAACTACAAACCAATATGGAATTGAATTTTCAATTAAATTCGATTTGGACATTTAAAGTTATTCAGTACATACCCAGCTATTGCTGTGCCTTGACACAGATAAGATATATTGTGACAATTTGGTATACCAAGATGTCTCAAGACACCTTAAGACTCAATAAATGACGACATCTCTCTTTCTTGAGACATCCCAGGACATGCCGATGGCTGGGTATGTTAGTAAAAGGAGGTGTTAGCTCTAATTAGATCTTCAATAGTGATATATTGTTACAGGTTTTTAAAAAAACAACCAATTGGACTACAGATATTTCAAGTCATTACAAGTCAAAGATGACTAAATTGTAACACGTAGATGGCACCATTGTAATAAGGCCTAAACTTTTTAATAATCCATAATACTCTTTTCCACTGATCTTCATTCCAATCTTTATGAACTTTAGCATACACTTTTCTTTCCAAACAAGTGGTTTCTTGGCCGCTACCTTTTCAAAAAAGACTATTCCTGATCAAGCTGTTGACTGTAAAAGAGTCACCTTGGCATCCCGGTGAAGCTGCCAGATGCTCAAGTGTACGCAGAGATCACACTAAATACAAGCAAGAAATAATTATATATGGTAATTTTACTGTTGCTAAAGACTTTTTGATGGCCTAAGACCTTTGCACAGTGCTGTATCTATAAAGACTTGGCAAAACAACCATTAACCTATACCACAGGTGTGAGGTTTCCTCTTAAAAGCAGATGTGGAGCACAGACATCTCCATTCCAGTCTGATTTAAGCCAGGCAGTTTAAGAGATCAGAGAAAATGGTGTATTGCTATTATCCATAATTTAGCGTTCTCTGGTTTTCTCGCAGGTGGCAGATCATTCAGCCCTTTGACTCCTTTACATAATATTCATATAACCTGTTTGGTCATAGGCATCTAGATTTGTTTACATTAGCATCTAAATGGTTTCTCAAGCTTTCCTTGGTCTTAGCAGTAGACAGGGCTGTAATGTAGTCTGACTCAGCTAAGGTCAGGGTTTTGTGCACGCAGTCCAAGTTCTCTATTAAAGTTAGTAAAACACTTCTTTATTGATTTTGTTTTAGATGAGGCAGAAAGCTGAAGAACCGACTCACTGCAAAGTTGGAAACTTTTAAAACTGTCCTATTGAGTCACAGAGGCGTTGATTACAATAACTCAAGGCCTTTTTACTCCAAGTTTTAATGGACGGAAAAAAACCATATACTGCTCACAAAAATGAGAGGATATTTCAGAATTAAATGAAATATCCCATCAATTCATGTTCAGATGCATAAAAATCAGGTTGACCAATCAGAGCTCCGTCGTCAAGCAGAACAGGCCATAATGCTTGAAGCAGAATATATGATCAGCAGCATGCCGACTATAAAAACACAGCTATTAAAGAAAATATCTGGTGAATATAGTTGAAAGGCTAGGCAATGTACACCCACCAATGTACCACCCACTTTATTAGGTACAAGTACCGGGTTGGACCCCCTTTTTGATTACAGAACTGCCTTCATTTTTCGTGGCATAGATTCAACAAGTTGCTGGAAACATTCCTCAGAGATTTTAGTCCATATGGACTATGCATGTTGCTGCAGATTTGTCAGCTGCACATCCATCCTGCCTGTGATATTTAAACCATAATCGATTGGAATATCCCACACACCATTACACCACCACCAACATCCTGAATCGTCCATACAAGGCAGGATAGATGCCCGCTTTCATATTGCTTATGGGAAAACAGCAATTTCTAAGGACTCGGGTTCAAACCTGGGCTTGGCTGGCGATGTGATGGGCGATTACAAATCCCAGCGACACCTCACCCAAAGTGCATCTCTTCCTGCATCCACTGAATTCTGGGATAAGTTTTGGACCGAGACCACGCTGGCAATGCAAACAACCTTGCACACACAAGCAATATGAAACTAAAATGTATCATGCATTTCTTGTGTCTTATGTGTATTTATTGCACTCACATAAAAACAAACTTACACAAACAAACAGACTTTACTTATGATGTGGTTTGCAATAAAAAGATTTACTTTTACAGACAATGAGCCGTAAATGAGGTTTAGATCTCTAGAAACAGTGCACATTAGTAACAAGAGTGTGTATGTTATGGCTGCAGGGACATTTAAGGCACTCATTTGGCCAGGTGCTTATCTGCATCTATTTGTGCATTAATGTTGGATTTATGTGATCAGAATGTCAGAGTAATTGGTTTTAAGTGACGAATATAAAGCTGCTAAAATGCTGCACCACTAATTGTTTAACATAACAATTTAACCCTGATTGGCTCACATTTTCACACACTGACGTGGAGTCATGTTGCCGTGACGTGTGTGTCCTCTCGTCCATATCTGGTGCCCTTTTGCTTTGCGGTTTCACATTTTACCCGAGGCAGCACTTTTGGACTGAATTATAGATGAGCCTTGTGATATAGTTTCTCATGCTGCCATTCCATGAGTTATTCTTCTTAGCGGTTTCGGTCTATGAGTTGATGCATGAGTGAGATTTATAGCTGAAGACCGATGAAGGGATGACCTCAGAGCAAACACTGATGACAGTCAAGCACATGTCTTCTATTTCCAGTTCGTTATACATGTCCTATACTTATTGCTTTAATCTAATAAAATGTTATTTACAATATTATTGCTTGTTCGTTGACGTTTAGCAGTCTGTTAATCTGCTCTTCACAATTTAACTTGCTTCAGAAAGATGTTCAAATGTTGCAGTACCAGCAAAGGTCACAGTAGTCCAGGAAAGGGTCTTTTCTGATGGTCAAAAAACAAAGATGGTAAGAAAGATGGATGCGTGATCAAGCCGAACCACAGGTCAAGTAACCAAATTGAGGCTCTCTCAATTTGGACATGCAGAACTTAGCAAAAATCTTAGACCACCATTAGATTACCAGTTCTATTGTTTTAGCAGCGGTATAACGACCACATAAAATTTGATCTCAGCATCTTCATTGCAATATAACCTAAAAATATAGAGAATGTGTACGCACAAATCAGCAGTTTTACAATCTGAAGAAGCTTGATCAGAAATAGTGTACTGTTTTAGAAGGGCTGCAGCCAAGAAACCACTTTTTGGAAGAGAAACAGTGAAAAGTGAAAAGGCCAAAACATGTGAAAGATGGGAATGAAGATTAGTGTAACAGATTGTTATGGAAGGAGAAATGCAAATTGGATTTTTTCAAATCTAGTTATTGACAATGTTACATATGATCATTATACCGTTGTTAAAACAACAAATACACTGGTGTCCTAAGACCTTAGCAAAGGACTGTATGAGCAGAGTCAGTCCGTTCGAACAGACAGTTATGCTTGGAATAGCTAAATGGAAGAGATGAAGTGGATAGGCAGCAATAAAATAGAGAGATACAAAGTAATCGTTAACAAACCATGAGCTGGAATCAGTTTGAGTAGGTACTAGACCATGCCTGTGCTGTTCCAGGCCAAGCAGGGCTTTTTGGGTGGGTTGGACACCACAAGCATGACTGGGTTGAAAATGAAAGTGGAGAGGCTGGATGGGAGATCACTGCAATGGAGTGACGTTCCAAACAAGTTCACCTGTGTCCTATGAAATCCCAGGATAAGCAAGGCTTAAAATGTAAATATATTAGCAATAATATTGATACTGAGGCAATCTGAGGTCCTTCATGTCATACATACACACAGCGTATTTCCGGTTGGATTTATGACATGAACAGGTATTTCAGACATGTGCAGAAACCGTGAGAGGCTGTGAGAAGTGAGCGCCTTTAACTATGGTGAGGTGCGCTGCAAAGACGCAGTCCTCGTTAGCACCCTGGTTAGTACAGTATATTTTACTGGACGTTGACAAAGAGTGAATGGGAACTGATTGACCTTTTCATCCTGAACTTGGTCAGTGATATATGATATACTCAAAAACGGTGCATGAATAAATACAAAAAGCAACAAACACAAACACCACGTGCCAGTGCGGGGTTTCCTGGTTCTCCAGCCATGGCGAGATTTATCTTCCATCTTTTGCCGTCTGCCCATATGTGTAACTATGTCTTCCAAGCTCAATACGGGTAGTCCTTGCTTGTGACGGTAGTGTGTATGCCACTGGACTCCTCAGGAATGGAGCCTCTGCGTTGAACTCCAGACCGGCAACGCAGGAGTGAGAGAAGTTCATGGGATACACTGTTGGAGAAGGCTGCATAAATCCAGGGGTTCGTGCAGGAGTTCAGACTAGCCAGCAGCATCAGGATGGTGAAGGCAACTCCTGAGAGACAAAAAAAGACAGAGTATCGTCTTCCATTCTGCATAGTCTTACACCAAACTACAGGACACAGGTCAAATGAAAAAAGGATAACACAAACCTTGCAGAGAACCAGCGGTGGATGAAGTACAAAAACCATGTACTTACAGTAGAGATATCCTAGGTAATATATTACTCCAGCAGAAGTCTTCCCTTTAGAGCTCCACTTGAGTAAAAGTACATAAGTATTTACCTTAAAATGTACATTAGTATTAAAATGATTATTATAAAAATAATTGCACTTGGGTTAAAATGCTAATTACTTTTGGTACATCAGTCCTTTAACAGAATATCATTAATTAATAAAAAACAGGTCAAAATAAGCTCAGGGTTAATACGCACTATACTCTGAGTAGTGTTCTTGCTTCTCACTTCTTTCCCTTTTATACTGGAGCAACGATCCAACCCCCAAGTGCCCATAAGCAAATTGTGGATCTCTTTTATTTTAGGGAATTTTGTGTGTCTGCATGTCTTGTATAACGTGTTTGTCAGTTTTATAATTTGAGCTCAGTAAGTACCATGAAGTACGTGTTTCATTCATTCAGTAGTCATATATAATAGGTTCTAACGATTCACTCTGCTTACAATTCGATTTGATGCACAAATACTGAGTTTACAATTAGATTTTCTCGCAATTATTGATTTTACGTTCAATCAAAGGCAGTGCTTTTCATTTTAGAAGTGTGAACAATACAAAACAATGCCTATCTTATATGTTTGTGTACTGAAAACTTTAATGTACAATTAAAAATATTTTGAATAACTAACAAATAACTAAGTGCTATCAGAAATTGAAAATGGGACCCTGTTAGCATGCCCAGTTTGTCAAACATTTTTTTGCATCAATTGTGTGTGAGAAGACACAAATATCTTCAAACATTCCTAATCCCTTGAGTTTCCATAACGGTTACCCCATAATGAGAACACTCTGGTGTTCGAAAAATGTAACAACATTATTAGGTGTGCATACAAAGAACGCACGTGACATTGCCATGATGCAAAACCGAACATTTTTGCGACCCAGGCCATACGATATGTTGTGTTGTTATTCAAATGCCACACACGCCAAAAGGAAGGCAGCTTTTGCATAATGTACTGGGCTAAAAAGTAAGATTTGATTTTGAAATGTAGTGTAGTTAAAGCAAAAAGTTACTCAAAATAGAAATACTTCAGTAACGTAAAGATACACAAAAATACTCAAGTATAGTAAGGAATTACATTTACTTTGTAACTTTTCACCACTGCAGAGACGAACCTTAAACATTATA
>JAUZST010008608.1:0-13473 GCA_034779995.1 Parotocinclus haroldoi
CACACACACACACACACACACACACACACACACACACACACACACACACACACACACACACACACACGCGCACACGCGCACACACACACACACACACTTTGGGGGATGTGAATGATACTGGTAGTTTAAACTCGTTTGATTGATTCTTGCTGGTTTTTAAAGCTTGAAAACAAAACGCATTTATGAATCTTTTTTTTTTCTTTTCTTTTTACGTTTTCTGATGGATGCTTTAGTTATGCAGCTGGATGAGGGCAGGTACAGGGGTCAAGGTGGTTGGGGCAGTTTTAGTAGCACCCTGCTGTGGAAGTTGCCGCTCCCCTTAAGCAGACTAACCCCAAACACCACCGTCCCCAGCAGTGCGTGTTCAGGTGTGTGTGTAAAAAAAAAACAAACAAAAAAAACCCAAATTTGCAAGGGTGGACCTCGTTTAATGCTTTGACTCTCTGTGTGCGTGCGCATCCGTGTGTGTGTGTGTGTGCGCGCGTGAGAGAGAGAGTGAGTGATCAGCAGCATCCGTTACATGCACATACAGGTACCCTACACGTCAGTGAGACAGCACTAATAGACTGAAACACATTTTCCTCCCCGTCGCTGATCTTCTAAACTCTACCAAGAAAGAAGGGAGGAGACGAGAGTGAGAGAGTGAGAGAGAGAGAGAGTGAGAGAGTGAGAGAGAGAGAGAGAGAGAGAGAGTGAGGACGGAGGAAGTGGAGCGTCTAGGCGCGCTCCCCGCGGATACGACGTGCCAGCTGGATGTCTTTGGGCATGATGGTGACACGCTTGGCGTGGATGGCGCACAGGTTGGTGTCCTCAAACAGACCCACCAGGTATGCCTCGCTCGCCTCCTGCACATACACGACAAACAGGGGGCGCGTTTTACATGCGCTTAATCCTCCCAGAACTGCACGGAATCACATTTGGTTCGGTCATCGGATCAACGAGGTCACGTGCCAGTGCGAAAAGCTGCGAGTGTGGCTAGCGGTGCTGAAAGAGTGCGATAATCCGTTCCTAACGGCGCAGAAATCTACGTTCGCGTGTTATGCGTGATGCTTGATCCACAGTGTGTACGCCAAGGAGGGGTGAAAGGGCGAAGGGGGAGGGGGGGGAGGAAGAGCAGGGTGCTGCTCGAGCTTTACAGCGTTAAATAGTCCGATTCTCTACGTTCCGGGTGTAGCAGCGGTTTAATCCCTAGGGTTGCCAGATCCCACTAGGTCTATGTAAATACACAGACTAAAGATTGACCTGGGATACAGGCGCCGAGAAATATGATTACGGGCGTAAAACCCTGCTCTCTTTATCAGATTCATTCATCGGATTTATAGATCAGAGTGGGCTGTTTACACAACCACAGGCCGTAATCAGATAACCGTGGGAATATGACTGTCCGGATATTAAGTGCATGTAAACGTGCTCATCGCAGAATTTAAGAGACTGGACATATAACAGGAATTTCTTTCTCCAACACACACACACACACACACACACCTGCAGGGCTCCGATGGCAGCGCTTTGGAAGCGCAGGTCCGTCTTGAAGTCCTGAGCGATCTCTCTCACCAGACGCTGGAACGGCAGCTTACGGATCAGGAGCTCAGTTGACTTCTGGTACCGACGGATCTCACGCAAAGCCACGGTACCAGGCCTGAACACACACACACACACGCACACACACGCACACACACGCACACACACGCACACGCAACCCGTAAAAAACTTCTCAGAAGCAAGATGCACAGAGCCTCTGGTGGCTGTACAAGGTATTACATGCTGCAAACATGAAGCTTGGGATTCAAGTGTGTGTGTGCGCGAGCGAGCGTGCCAGAAAATAGGCAGACCTGTAACGGTGAGGTTTCTTCACTCCTCCAGTAGAGGGCGCGCTCTTCCGGGCAGCTTTAGTAGCCAGCTGCTTACGTGGAGCTTTACCTCCTGTGGACTTACGGGCAGTCTGCTTGGTACGGGCCATGGTTCTTCAATCAGCTGTGGGGAAAATCAAACATTAAGTTACCCTACAGCAGCTCTAAACCATTAATTATGTCAGACTAAATGTGTTTTAAATGTTTAAATATATTCCATTATTGTGTTCATTTTTTTAAATATAAAAAAACATATTTCATTAAAATAAGTACAACAAATACAAATTACATCATAAAACACTTGGCAATCAATACTTGCAGTGGTAAATACATTTCCGTCTTCTGTTTTAATCATTTTAAACAAATAACTACATGTGGCACTGACTTAATTTCAAGAACTTTACTGAACAGAGCAATTTACAAATAAAAAATTATTCAATTAATACTATACTCCATGGTCATTTTTGTTAAGGTAAATGAAGATATTTGAATAATAAATAAGTACTAGTGTCGTTGGCCGGATGTAACTTATTCTGTTCTATTTCAGGAAACTTGCATGCAGGCAAAAAAAATCCCTAACCAACAAATAAAGCTGTCCAATCAGCGCCATCGAATCCGACTCAGGACCAACCAAAGATAGGCGCATAAAAAAAACAACCCCAACAGAGCCAATGGGACGCCTGAAGCGCCAGGCTTTAGCCAATCAGGATCACGCTGCGGTGTTGCGGGGGCAGCGCAGCCCCGCCCACTAGCGCAGGATGATGGCCGCGGTTTGCGTAGCAACTGTGAGTAAGAGGCTGTATGGAAGCGCGGGGGGAAGCGCGCAAACTTTCGGCTAAAATTCCAAATCTGCACGACGAACCGACATAAATTTCGCACAGGACTAGACTAGAGACCCAACGGCAACAGCGTGGCTAAAGAAAATGCCTTTTCTGTAGCGATTTCACGGCGTACGAGCCAAGCGAAAAGGCAGGGGAAAAGTGGGACGGATTTTGTTCGACGCGGAAAAGCGACGGCTGTTTTCTCGCTCCGCTTTTCTCCTTCTCGCACGACGGAAAAACGATGTTTTAGCGCCCAAAATCAAAACCATTTAATCCAAAAGTTCGACCAAGCGGTAGAAAAGTGCGTAATTGAGAAACGAGCGAGCGGTTCGGCCACTTACCTGCAGTAAACGGGTTTAATTTGGGGCAGTGTAATATGTGCAGCTTTGCTGCTCTGTCTCTATTTACTATCTCACACACAATGGGAACCGAGCGGCCAGAGCCAAAATGGCCGCCAAGTCAATCACTCATGTCTCCCGTCATGCACTGCTGTTAACCGCCGCCGTTTAGCGGTCAATAGACTTTACTTTTCTATTTTACGTTAACTGTTATTGCTCACACTAATCATTATAAAGTGTTGCTCAATATATTGTTATCCATTTTTTGTGTTCCTCCACACATTTCTGCAATTAATAATCTGTCTACAAAACAGTGTGTGGTGTGTATTTTTAAGTCTGCCCACTTGTGTAATTGTAATACAATTTTAGGAAAGAATCCCATATAAAAGCATTGACAGAATGTTTAGATTCCAATTTCAACTGGCATCATTTTGGCATAGTCACGTACGCGTGTGTGTGTGTGTGTAAGTCTACATAAACATAATACATATAAACTACCAAACCCACATGTTGCCAAAAGTATTGGGACACAGGCATTCTCTGCTCTCGGGGCTCTGGAGCAGCTCCGTGTCTCACAGCATGAATGTCCGATCCTGGGTTCGATCCTGGAGCAACCTGGGTCTTTTCTGTGTGGAATTTGCATGTTCTCCCAGTTTCTGTATGGATTTACTCCAGATGCTCCGCTCTCCTCCCACAATGAACTTGCCCTGGTCAAACATACGATGGATGTAACCATGTCATTTATGTTCTTGTCTTTAATCTAGCCAAGTGTGCCAATGCGACGTTAAATAAACCAAAGAAACAAACATAAATCCATTGACACATTCCAAGCACTGAAGTGTGTTCTTCTCCGGGTCTATGCATTGATTATAACCCAGTCTACCGCCTCCACTCAAAATGCGCTTTGAAGGCATTGACAACATTGGCGCTATGGGGACAATATTCCAGCACCGCACGTTTGGATGATCTTCCGCCCCGCGTCGCTCTGCTGGGAGACCAGTTCCGCCGGAACGCAGCGGCTCCCTCCATCATTGGACACTGGGAGACAATGTGCCTCCAAGGACCTCCCACTGAGGACTCATTCTATATCTATTTTGTTTTATAATTTAGTTTATTTATTTTATTACTAATTTAGATGTTATTATTAATTTATTATTGATTTAAATTATTTACCTAATTTTGCTATAATTTAATATACTTTTAAGTATTTATTTCATTAACATCTAGGACACCCATGGAGGATGGGACCCCTGTTGAGTCTTGGTTCCTCCCATGGTTTTTTCCTACCACTTTCAGGGAGTTTTCCTTGCCACTGTCGCCCTAGGCTTCCTCAACTTGAGATCGGCCTTTTAAGATCATATAATGTTGTAAAGCAGCTTTGAGACAATGTACCATTGTAAAAAGGATAATATACAAATTAAATTGAATTGAATTGGGCGGTGCTGTGTATTCTCGGCGTTAATTCGATACTTTTTTAAAATACATTTACAGTCATATGTCAAAACGATCCATAGGCATGAATGGTAAAATGTTCATTCATCCACTCATTAGCTTCGGTTTAATACACATTTACCAAATTTTGCTATATTTTAATATACTTTTAGGTCGGCCGGTGCCCACCCGGCAACTCTGGGCACAAGAAACGGAACATCCCCAGACGTTGACGACAATACATCGTAGGACGCACACACAGAGTCACGCACGCTAAGGGCCACTTTAGAGACACCAATTAACTCAACACGCATGTCTTTGGACTGCGGAAGGAAACCGGAGTAAACCCGCGCAGACACGGGGAGGACCCAGGCATCCCCCTTCTCATGCCATCAGAATTGGCTGGTTAGCCAGTCGACTTTGCATTAGATTGAACATCACGTCTCTCTCTTTAAAGAAAAGCTTTATTCTATTTTTTCTCAAGAACGCTTTGCTGTTCCAGCCACGATTCACGCTGCAGTTCATCCATATGTCCACTAGATGGGGCCTGTGCGTGTATTTAAATGGCCATTTAATGCCCATTCACTGTGTTTATTCAGTTCTAATAAATGCGTAAAAAATCAAAGTACATTTGTCTTTTTCGTACATCCTTTTCCGCCTGCAGGTGGGAACACATTAATCGATGCGTGCGAGTCGGTTCACCAATTCCGTGGCTCCAGACAGTTAGAACAGACTCGATTCCAAAGTCTCGAATCAGGTGTAATTGGATCACCTGTACTCTATTCCCTAATTAATGCAGAATTAGGCCCTCTATATAAACACTGGGTGCAGGTGTTCCGTTACTGTCTTTCGTGTCGTTAAAACTACGTAAGTAGTAGTTAAGTTCGGTCATTTTGCAGTATTAATACGTTTAATGTCAGTCTCAAAAGGTTTTTTTTTAAAATATATATTTAAAATATGATTTCAGGTGCAGGTTCCAAAAATTCTCTGTTTCTTCTCACTGATTTTGGTGTCTTGTAGGTGGGTAGCTCTGAGTTTATAAATCTGGTCTACGTGGAGAAGTGCCTTCCTAATTTGTCACCATTTTGTGTTTCAGATGTGAAAAACTGGAGCAGGCCAGCCAGGGTGGAATTTGCCCAGCCTGGTCCTTGTGATGTTTTGTAACTTGTGCTGTCCCTTTTTTTAAAATTTTTTTTTTATTTCTCTGCTTTGTCAATGTTTGTTTTTACATGAGAATTGTGCTTCATGTCTAAAGTGATCCAATTGTTCTCATTGATGTGCTCCTGTGTTCAAACCACTTTCTCACAAACCAAAGCCATTGTGTGGGTGCTTGTAATATGTGGTAAGGTAAATGTTAAAACATGCGAGGACGGTTTTAAAATGCTCAGGGTTTTTGTTCTCCAACTTGTGTAAAACAAAAAACCACTTTCTCACAAACCAAGACTGATGTAGGGATCAATGGGGGAATGTAAACCTTTTTGTTTTGTGTTTATTCTAATTTCTGATGTGGTTTTGTTGTTTAAACTTTACTAAACTGTTGGTATTTTGTGTTTTAGGTGTATAGGACCTCGCTGAACTGGACTGTCATGGTGGTGCTTGGGCTGCTTGTTGAAATGTGATGTTTGTGAATTTGTTTCAACGTGGCTTCTTTGAAAATGTTTGACCAGTTTTTGTAAAGCTGGAACCACTTTCTCACAAACCGATTTAGGGTGGTATTTGTAATTTATCTGGCTTTAACACAATGATTGAATCCCTTCTGTTTTTCTGGTGTTCTTGACATTTTGGATTCATGGTAGGACTTGTGCCACCTTGTGATTTTTCTCCTTGTTTGAATTTGTATTGTTTGCTGTTTTAACATGTTGCTTGTAAGAAGTAGTTTTTATTTATTAATTTTTTAAGGTCAACGTTTTCTATGTTTTTGTAATCTGGTTGTTTTAGAGAAAAATCCAAAAGTTTCTTTAACTGGTTTCCATTTCAGGTTTATTTTGTGATGATTTAAATTCAACTAACACCTTTCTTTGTTGTTGTTTTTTTTTTTAGATCTGAAAGGCCTGAACGGTTACAGCGACAAAGTAGGACCTGTGCCACCTTTTTAAATGTCTAAAATGTTTATGAAGAGATGTACTGTAATGTGACTAACGTTTTTATTTTGAATTCTTGCTATTGTTGGAACCACTTTCTCACAAACTGGCTTATTTTTAATTTTTTTTTGCGTTTATATGAATGGAAAGCCTTTTTATTGATGTTTAAAACTGCATTTTGACCAAGTGGCTTGTTAACCAGTTGGGGTGCTACATGTGATTCTGTTTAATTCAACTGAACAATGAAGGTTTTCTGGTTTGTGATAATCTGTGCTTTCAGGTGAATCATCTAGATTTCTATTTCATCTGAACCACTTTCTCTCAAACGTTTATGGTTGTGCGTCCGCAAGTTGTTTCTGAGGGTTTAATGAAATGCATTTTGTTAGCCTTTGGTCGTATCTGGTGCAACTTGTTCATGATTTTGACTTATTTCTTTTGTTTTAGATGCAAAACATCTGGCATTTAAACGACAGATTGTGAGTATGGTTCCGCCTTTTGATATTCATGACAGTTTCCATGTATCAACTGCATAGCCTTGTTTGCCTGTTGCCATTTGTGTGTTCATGGTTTTGTCTTCAGGCTTCTATTGACTTGGTTGTTGTGAATCCCCTCTCAGAACTGAGATGTGGATTTTTAAGACGCTCAATGCTCCTGTCCTTGCTGTAACTTGTCATTCAACATGGTCAACCTGACTGATTTTTAATGTGATCTATGTTCTTATTGACATATTAACATTCATGTGACTTTGCACTTGTGGTTTGTATGTTTTTCTTTAATTGCCGTTTTGCCCTTCATTTTTACGGAGTTTATGTATTGACTGACTTGCTTGCGTTTTGTTTTAGATCTGAAGAGCAGCAGAGTTGGACTGCTACCTGAGCGGTAAGGGTAAAAACGGACAGTGTTTTGTGGGTGTCCAACATCTGATGTGATTATTCTGAATGTCTGCTTTGTGAAGGCTTGTGTGTAACAAAGCTGTCTGGATTACCTAGTTGTCTTGTCTCGTGTAATTTCAGGTTCATGGTTAGTTTCAAAGTAGCACGGAGTTGGGCTTGTCTCCCCCCCCCCCCTTGTTTGAGTGTATTTAATTAACATTCTGGTTTGTGAAACTGAGGTGTATGAATAACCTGATTTACTTTGCAGGGGGTTCAATGGTTTTGCTTTAAATGATTGGTTTAAGTGCTTGGTTTGTGAGAAACTGGTCTTCTCCTCATTTCCTCCCCCCGCCTCATTTTGTTAAAGAATTAATTGCGGTTTGCTTTTTGTTACAGGTGAAATGAACATGAACTGGATCGTTACCTGGTTGGGATGGTGAGCTGGATGCTTCATGACTGAGCTGTCCCTTAATTCTAATGTGGATGACTTTTTTTAATTTTTTATTTTTATTTTTTGGTTTGTGAGAAAGTGGTTCTAATTGTATTTGATGTGTAACGAGCCTTTCAGGTTTATAATCCACCCTGTGCATTCTCAGGTTCTGGGTTAAGTGTGTAAATATCCTGGACATTAACTGATGTTTTGTGTTCTAGTTGAAGCGCCTCACAGGACTGGATTGTTACTGACTTAGTCGGCAAGCAGGAACTTCACTACCTGTTACTGTGAGTCCTTTTCCCAGTTTTTGCTATTGCTTTCTGGGCTGATTTTATTTTATTTAAAAAAAAATTTAACAGTACTTGAGGATGTATTTTTTTTTTCTAAATTCAATTTGATGGGTGTTAATTTTTAATGTGAGAAAGTGGTTCTTGTTTTTAGCAAGAACTTGTCTGAAACTTATGTATTGTAAGCTTTGTGTTCTTGTTTTAATCCTTTAGGTTTTTTTTTTTTTTTTTTTTAAATTATTTAGAGTGCTGAAGTTAGCCAGCAAGCAGAACTGGGGAACCTTGGCAGTCCTTCAAATTGCCAACCCAAATTGCTTTCAAGCTGGCTTTATATTTGTGACAACCATTTTTGAACAATCTTTCTGTTCATGTTCAATCAAATCACAATTAAGTTCTGCTATGTTTGTCGGGGTGGTTTTTCTAATGTTAAGGTTTGGTTTGTGAGAAAGTGGTTCTGCTTTATTGTTCCATCTGCTTTGTAAATTCTTTTGTGGAGCCTTGGTGGTTTTAGTTCGGTAGGCTTCTGCAGAAGTTCTTCTCCCTTAATTCTCGACCTTCTAGTGGATCCTCCTCTAACATCCCCCCCCCTTCCCCTCAAGCAGTGTGTGTAGCTGTCACTTTTTTTTTTTTTATTCTGATTGAGTTGCTCATAAACCTTTGACTGCTGTGTAAATAAACTTGACTTTTGCTGCATTTATTGGCCTGGTTTCTCTCAATCTGCCTTATGGTTATTAGGGAGAAGCAACTGGAGTTGAAACTTTACTTTTATTACTATATACACTGTAGTGAAGTTGGTAGAGTAGGGCTAAAAGTTGGTAGACACTGTGTAGGACTTGGTCCATGCATTAGTCTTCAGTTTAATCCCTGCACTGCACCAAACAACCTCCAGGTCAAACCATGTAATGTTCAAATAAAATCGGTTTGGCCTGATCTGTTTTAATCAGTAACATATGATCATTGCATGAACTCATTACTGCTCAGAAAAGCTCTTTTTATCTGGATGCAGTCTTCTTGGAGGCTATTCTGTACTCTATTGGCTGCAGGTGTTGGTACAGGTACCAGGGCATGTTCCTCAGTTATAGGAGCTGGAATTGGTGTCAAATGGGAATCAAAACAGGAACGTTCTGAGTGAAATACTGAACAACAGAATAAAACGAACAGATAAAACGTCTAATTAGAAAAAGGGAAACTTTCTCTAGGCCATAGGAACAGTATCTTCAGTGTCAGGGAGTGGGTGAACAGTTTCGGCAATTCTTCTGTGAGAAGTAGGTATGGTCACTCAATTTTTGGAAAATAACTCGTAGGGTTTTTCAGGAGGAGAGGGGCATCTCCCACGAAGGCGCACGTGAAAAGCAACTCGGCCTGCCTCCACAACACACACCAGTAGCCTAATAGTATAAAAATAGTACTTGTGATTTTAAAACGGCTGAACCATACTGTTACAAACGAAAACACATGGATGGATACGGACACGTACCGGTAAATTTCTTAATACGACTCCAGACACCCCTAATCTGGACCGTACCATTTCTCCTCTTCTCGCAAGCTAGTGAGGGTAGTGTGCGTTCGTGTGAGTAACTTATTTGTTTAAAACATTTTATTGCCTTTTCAGTTTCTGAATTAATTTGTTTCACTTGTATATCGATGAGTGCTAACGTGAACTTGTTTCAAATGTTTTGCCTGAAGTAAGTTTAGCTGCCTAACTTTAGCTTATATTACTGCCCTTTTATTTCCTGTCTTAGCTTATTTCATTATTAGAAAATATCGTATATTATCTAAAACTAGTGTTTAATCACAGCATCGTAGGGTTTGTGGAGATTTTGAGAGCAATGTAGATTGTATTTCATTTTGTTGGGGTCTTTTGCCTTTTTGATGTTAGGTTTTATAACACGATACACACCCATTTGTTTTCACAAGACATATTGCAAATCTGATTGGAGCAAACGGTTTCGGAGACAATTCTAATCTTCTTTGATATGTTACATGACCATCTTCCCTGAGAGGAAAAAAAACGTGCCCTTTATCCTAATATTGTGGCTTTCAAGAAGGTGGCCATGTTCAGGACTTAGCCTAAAAGCTGCTGGGGTATTCAGATGTGTCACTTTCGTTTCTGAAAGAGGGATGCACACAAATACGAAACCCCAAAAGTGACGAATCCAAAACTTTGTTTTGAAACAGCAAATTGAATAGTTAATTAAATAGAACGATGCCAGCGCATGAATAATTCAGGTCACGGCAAAATCTAAACCATAGTCCACCAAAGCAGAAACTCAAACTGTCATCCGCAGCTGGAAAAAGCCATTTAAACGCCGTTCCGTATCAGTTTTGTTTGTTAAACTGCTGCACTTTGTACTTTTAGCTAGAGTGGGTCAAATGTTATCGATTTATTCCCGTGTGACTTTGGGGCTTGTATGGATTATCAAAACTGAAAAGCTTTAACCTTAAGACCTTTCCCGCTTTTTACAGTCAATAAGTTTGATTCCGTTGCCATTTTCGAAGGACAGTAAGATGTGTTCAGTCCGAAGCGCTTCGCTCGTGATCTTCCTCCCTCTTTCTCTTTCCATGGCGGCTTTTGTAGATCAGTATGTGTGCGTCGGCGTGTCTATCTAATCCTCCCCTCCACTTCAGTCCCAGTCTGAACCGTGAGGCCAGGTGCCAGAGCAAGAAGAGTCGCTGGGATACCACCAGCGTCCATATGTCCCAACTCTCCAGGTAGCGTTTCTCCAACGGCGGCAGTTTTCATGCTACACCTTCCGCGCCGGCTCAGAAGCACAGCGTGAGATTTATCAACCACGTTTGTGTCGGCGTTGCCAAATATGCTCGAGGGAAAGACAACCCTGGGCGATCAAAGACTAAGATGATGAAATAGATCCGAAACAGGTTAGGGCTTGTTTTCGCCATGGTGTTCACCAGTGTAACTGTAGATACGCTTAGGTTGTTTTTGGCATTCGAAATTTGGGTGAAAAATGCAGCCTTACTTTTGGGCTGAAGATCCTTCAGATCATGCGACCTCGTTCCTTACATCATTACAACGAGGTTGAAGCGCAGTTACCCCGGTCCTGCTCTGTCCCTCTAAAGATGACGCACGTAATGCAGTCCGGTCGGCAGTGATAATGCACCAGTACGGTCTGAAAATCACCATCAAACCAAAATGGAGACGAACTAGGCGCTGTCATGGCCATATTGTATTAGATTACTTTAATATTATATGATGTATATGTATATTACTGTATATCAGCCTATGGGTGAGATTTCAGACACTCGACGTCCCGAAACGCTGAATATGGCTGAAACTGATACAATGGCTATAAAATTTCCTTTTGTTTTTGACTTATTTCATGTACTTATTGGCTATTAATAATGTATTCCATTCCTGTGCTTCATTCATGGTTTTAATCATGAATTACATATAAATATAGGCATAAAAAGAATCGTTTGGAGGTCAGGAACAGATGAAGTAGGGAACCTTGATTCTGACTTTGAACAGAAACAGATCGGACCAATTAAGATCAAATTCGGAGGTGTCAATTATTTTAAGTTTATTATCATTTTTTATTATTTCAAGCTCACAAAGATTGGAATGATGATCGGTGGAAATGAGTATTTAAGGACTGACACACTGTTATATGGTGTTGCTCGTACCATTACCAAAACCGCAAATCTAATGGCGGCCTAAAACTTTTGCACAGTATCTTGTACAATAAGGCTATCGCTGTAAAAAAAAAAAAAAAAAAAGAGCCAATCCAAACCCACATCCTCCCACAGGTCTGTACGTCAGGTCCTGCATTACATTAGCTCTGTGCTACCAGGGGTACTATGGCAACCTGCAGTGGCCTCGAAGAAAAATCAATCTTATCACGTCAATATTGCAAGAAAAAGTCATATTCGCAGAGTCCGTATGTGCATGCCCGCAACTCCGGGTCCGCCCCTGACCCAGTCTGGAGTCCCGGCAGAGATAACCAGCGGCTATATTTAACACGCACCAGGAGCACCCTGGATCAAGTGGGCGTACCGTGTGGACTCTGGGTTTGGAGGCCGATTTTCGATGTACCGCGTTTCATAAAAAGATAACGGTATAGGTTACACTTCCATGACAAACCTTATGACCAGATCAGAAAATGGAATTTGTATTTGAAGGTTATTGCGTCGTTATTGATCCGGGTTAAAACGCGACCCCAACGGCTGGTTTTACAATTTATTCGGAGGGAAAATGATGAAAAGGGGGAAGGGAGGCGAGAGGGAGCCCTGCCATTAAGTCCACTTGCCAGGCTGAAAAAAATAAAAAAGTGACAAAAGGTGATCGACGCTGAGGTTGGCTTTTTCCCGGGTGTGAATGTGGAGAGCGAGAGAGATTAACGTTACGAGGTAGAGATGCAGCAGAGAACGTGTTTGCAGCCGCAGCATCATCTGCATCTCTGCGAGAGAGGAAGGGAGGGCGAAAAAGAGGTAAAGACTGAGAGACAGAGGGGAGGAGGGACAGAGGTGGGGGGGGGGGATGTGCCATGCTCACGGAGTGTGACGGCAGAGCGAGCGAGCGAGAGAGAGAGAGAGAGAGAGAGAGAGGGATCGAGCAGATGAAAGAGAAAGGGAGAGCCGGGAGGAGGACGGAGGTGTCAGCATCAGGACAAGAGGATGAGGGACGGTGAGCCAGAGGACAGGACGAAGGACAGAGGGATGCCGTCTGCAGCCGCCTCCTCCCCATTCGTCCGGACGTAACGCAGCGTCCCGCTGTTCCCTGCACGCCGTGGGATCCGAAATGCTGCAGCTTTGACAGGGTCGTGCGAGCGTCTGCCATGGAGGAGGTCTGAGAACAGGCGCTATGCCAGGACACACGGCACGCTGGACAGACTGAGACAGAGAGGGAGAGGAACCAGAAAGCCGTACTGCTGTGAGATACCGGAGCATCCTCTGTAATTCAGGCTCGAACCCATCAAGCACGCAGACACGCACCGACAAAGGGTCGTTGGGAACGGTCCCCGGGTCAGAGGCGGTGACCCCAGAGCACAGCTGTCGGCACGGAGACGCGAGGCGAGAGGAACGTGAGCGAGCGAGAGAGAGACGGGCGGAAAGCCACCATGGGAGAGTGGACGATACTGGAGAGACTGCTGGAGGCTGCAGTACAGCAGCACTCCACTATGATCGGGAGGTGAGCGTGCACACACACACACACGCACACACACACACACACACACACACACACACACACACCCTACAGCAGCGTTTCACTCCAATTGGGTGCTGAGCACACACACTGTACAGCAGCAATCCAACATGAACAGGAGGGGATCTCACACACACACACACACACACACACACACACACACACACACACACACACACACACACACACACACACACAC
>JAUZST010008609.1:0-13471 GCA_034779995.1 Parotocinclus haroldoi
ACAAGGCCTATGATGATACACCATCCCTACTGTGAAACACTGAGGTGGGTCAATGATGTTTTGGGGATGTGTGAGCTTTATAGGCACTGGAAACTTGGTCTAAATTGGTGGTAAAATGAATGCAGCATTTTATTAATCAAGAAATTTGTACTCATCAGCCCGGAAGCTGCACATGGGACACACTTGGATGTTCCAGCATGACAATGATACAAAACACAAGGCCAAGTCGACCTGTCATTGGCTACAGCAGAAAAAAGTAAAGGTTCTGGAGTGGAAATTTCAGTCTCCTGACCTCAGTGTCATTGAGTCACTTTGGGGAGATTTCAAATGTGCAGTTCATACAAGACGGCCCAAGAATTTACAGGAACTGGAGACATTTTGCCAAGAAGAACGGGCAGCTTTAACATCTGAGAAAATTAAGGACCTCATCCACAAATACCACAAAAGACTTCAAGCTGTGAGTGATGTTAAAGGAGACAATACACAGTACTACGAACTAGGGTATGATCAGGGTGATATGGGTAGATTCTGGTGTCATTGTGATTTCAAAAGGGCAAACACAATTGTTCGATAATAAATTACTTCATCCAAACACTAATCATGAGTAACAGAACAGTTTTTGTATTATCATTCATATTTTCTGAAAATGGGCCAAAAAAAACCACATTCTGCCAGGGCATGTAAACTAATGAGCACAGCTGTACCAACAAGTGATCTGATTAGACACTGGGATTTGTTGTCTTGGCACCCATTAAATGCGCTTCCATTGGCAGCAAGCCACTATTGTTTTTGTTTGCAGTGGTGTACAGAACAAAAACCTTGAGTGCCACAGATTTTTTTGCCATATTGTG
The DNA here is from genome assembly GCA_034779995.1 of Parotocinclus haroldoi. Classification (NCBI taxonomy): domain Eukaryota; kingdom Metazoa; phylum Chordata; class Actinopteri; order Siluriformes; family Loricariidae; genus Parotocinclus; species Parotocinclus haroldoi. Next base: position 852 of record JAUZST010008609.1, read on the forward strand.
TTTAATGACGAATTCTGTTTGTTATCTGATGACGGTCAGTTTAGCTTATGGAGGCCTCATGGTTAGCCCTTTAGTCCTGAATTTGCAGTGGAGAAACATGCTTCTCTACCTGCTAGTGTGATGATCTGGCAAGACATCAGTCATCCCTGGTCATTATATGAAGAAAACTAACAACTCAGTGATATGAACAGGACATCCTGTTCCCATGTGTGTTGCCTCTTATGGCAGGGCTTCCAAATGGATTCCAGGAATGTCACCCAAGGAGTGCAACACTTCCTTGGCCTGCATGGTTACCAGATTTATCGCCAATCGAGCATTTATGGAACCAACAGTGACACCATTTTCAGCAACCTACAAATTTGTAGGATCTACAGGCAAAGCTGTAACATCTGTAACATCAGAATGTGCCTCAGGATACTAGACAGAAGCTCAGCTTGTAGACAGCCTCATTTCTGTTGTATAGTTTTCCGCAGTAAACTTTTGGTTTAGCATTGTATTCACCAATATAATCATTTGCACTTATACACATTTGCACATATGTCAAAATATAACTCTGAGCGAGTTATTTTTTTTGTCATTGATAGTGAATAATATTAGCCTTAGAAAATGGTCTACTGTATAAGTAATCGAACAATTTCTTACTCTGTAGAAAGTCTAAAATGGTCATATCAATGAGATCCACCAATCGGGTGCCTCTGTCGTAGGGCGGAGTCTTTTTTACAGCATCACAGTATGTTGGAGTTGTCTCCCATCTGTAACGTATTGCATTCAATCACTGCACTGTGAAACTGTTTGCTTTAGTGTTATACAAGGTCTAACATCCACCTACAGCTGAGCTCTGCAGATGTCCCACACACGCATATCATCAGATTACAGCATTTGGTTAGCTACAATAGTTCAAATACACTGCTCCCAAAAAATAGGAGATATTCCATTATTGGACATTTCATTTTGAAATATCCTTAAATTTTTATGAGCAGTATATTTAAAATATCAAATAAACATACAGGCACACACACTACCCACAGTGCTTTTTTGCTGCGGCTGTATGAGCGCCTCCACGGGTTTCTCCAGGAACGGCGAGGGGAGATGGAAAGCTCTGGTAACATGACAGCCAAGGAGCCCTCAAGTCCATGGGGCCGACCACACACTGCATGCTCCGTTGAACAGTAATATGAACACTGGCCATAAAAGCATGTGTTTCCCACTTTAAACAGAAACAGATACAGTTACAGGAAAAAGAACAAAAGAAAAACAAATCGCTGCATTTCCACTAGAATGATTTTCTGGCTATGCAACAGCTTGTAAGTAACAGCTTGTGTAACTGAACCTGGGGAAGTGAAGAAGGTTCTGGCCAATTTATGGTCAGTGGTGATGTGTTTAATTTCCTTGATCATGTCAACTAGCCGTCCTATGGCTGGGGGCACACGCCGGAAACCAAGAATCCTAGATAGAATCAGAAGGTGAAAGAGTGTGAGCTTGGTTTTATGATGTCTTTTTTTAAAAAATGCTGTCTCTACTGGTACCTGTCCAAGTGAAAGGCTGCAATCTCGGCATTATGCCTCTCAAAGTCAGAAAAGTAGTACAGATTCACATTTGTCTCTTCATGTCTCTCTTGCCTGCAACATAAGTGTAGTTAGGTGGAGAAAACGACTCCCATATACTATATAGAAAAACATTTAAGGACACCCAAAAAGTTGGCTCACTTTTTGACTTTTCCACTTCATCTGAAAAATGTGTTTAAGTTATGGGCTCTGTGCAATCATGTCAAGTTCTCAATAAGAGCTGGCAAACCATATAGACCTTGAAAGGCAGATAAACTTTGAAGAGGCAGAGCAGAAAGATGATGAACTAGATTTCTTGGAGGTGGAGGTGGTAACTGAGGTGTTCAGTACAGTGCAGGCCAACCTACTGCCATTTTGTATTTGTGGAGAAGTACCTGTACCTGTTTCAGATTACGAACCTGTTAGCAGTGCTCTTGTGAAATAACCATATAATAAAATATCATGTATACAGCATGAGTCAAAATTCTCAGGCTAAGCCGCGCGTGTTGTGTGGTGGATTTTTCCCAAAGGCTGCCAAAACCATTGTTGAGGTTTCTTCATCTGTAGTGGTTCTTCAGACGATCACTACGTTTCTTGTCGTCCACAGTCTCGGTTTCTCTGAATTTAGTTGGGATTGGGGTGTAACAGTGCTGTGTAAAATTAGTGATCTTTCTGGGTGTCGGTTGTTGAATTCTGTTTCTATGATACGGCAGCTGTGTTACCCAGATATCAGAATCATCAATTCCATCTTCAGCTACCTGTGATGAACAGGAAACGTTTGGAACGTCCTGTGTCGATAACTCTTAAACCAAGAGATACTGCAAATCTCCTTTGATATGTTACTTAACCACTTTCCCATTGGAAAAAAATCTAATCTAATATGGAGGCTTTCAAGATGGCAAAATGACATTTTACTCACCCTGTATAATAAATATAATGATATAACAGATTACTAACAATAATAGTAGGCTTTGTACTTTATATATAGTATAGCACAGCGCCTAGCTGGTTGGTAAATGCTGATCACCTGCTTTACTCACTTCATTGGCTTGAAGAGAGCCTGTCCATAATTAGGAAACGTTATCACCAACTTCAGCTGCGTTCCTCCTGTCTTCTGAACTGAAACATAACATGGACATAATATACATTGTATACTGTACATTTCATTAAGGTAAATGAAAATGAAAATTCAAATGAACTGTTGTTTTAACAAACAACAAGTCACAATACTGGGCTACATCTTCCCATAATTACTATGCGCATTGACATTTTACTTGCTATTTAAAATAACCCCACATTTTTAGTAGGCATTAGATTTTGTGATTTTCTGGTCAATCAATGTACCAGTTCTATTCACAATTTTTTTGTCATACAATTGCTATACCACTCTTTTACTACTCTAATGTCATTCTTCAAACCCAGTTTAGAGAACAATGCGCAAATATTGCTTTTTACTTCTCTAGCACACATCTTGCCGCTTGGCTGTGTTAAATTCTGGTTCTCTTCCTTTAGCTATGCTGCTATAGTTAGTGCTGCTGGAGTTTCATGCTGCACATGATCATCAGTGATTGATAATAGACTCTGTGCTCCTAACCCATAAGTAACTACATTTTCTCTTTTCTCTCAGAACACATGTTCCAGTACCAGTTCCAGCACCACACACTTAGATGTTCCTCCACCTCAGCATCACTCTACTGGTCTTCATCAACAGAAACCAGTCCCACCATAGTGCAGGAACTCCCTCCATCATTTAGTCACCAAAAGATGATGTGCCTCCAAGGACCTCCCACTGAGGACTGATTTTAAAATCTATTTTGTTAGTAACTTAAATATTATTATTGATTTAAAGTTTATTATATACTTAATTGTACTATTACTTTAATATACTTTTAAGCATTTACTTAATTAACATCTAGGCCACGCAAGCAGGACGGGTCCCATCTTGAGCCTTGGTTTCTCCCAAGGTTTCTTTCTTCTACTTTCAGGGAGTTTCTCTTTTCCACTGTTGCCATAGTCTTGCTCAATTTTAAGATAATATAAGATTGTAAAGCTGCTTTGAGACAATGCTCCATTATAAAAAGCGCTATAGAAACTAATTTGACTTCACTTCACTTATATCTGTGGTATATACATTTTTGGCCAAAAATGTGACCTACTCAATTTTTTTACATACTTGCCCCATGGATACTCCCAGTCAAGTAGATTCAGGATGTGCCCATTTTATTAATCTATCACGTTCCAGGCCTGAGATATGACGATTTGAAAATCACAAACATTTAAGGTCCGGCAGTTATAAAACCTCTGATGTTGAAAAATGTGAACTCCTCAAATTGGTTTGATACTTGCCCCGTGGATACTCCAGGTCAAGCAGATTTAGGATGTGCAAAAAGAATGGACTAATGTCATTTTGAGCCACTTCCTTTCACAGTGACCGTTATTCTCACAAACTTCCCAGCTTGCAGTTGTACGCTCTCGCCATTTAATTTCAAAGGTCACTAAGGATCTTCTATCTCACTGATTACAAATAATCTTCTCGGCTCGTTAATTATAGCACCATGAAAATGTCTGAACAGCAGTGAAGAAGCATTATGTAAACAACGGCTCTGACAGTGCAGCCAGTCCTTCATTAAGCTCTGAGGAAAGGTGTTTGATTAGGATCCACACAAACAGATCTTGCTTCAGAAGAACAGATTTAGGCTTTGGATGTCTTTCTGTAAAGTATGACACTTCTATAGCTCACAGCTCCGATCTCATCTCATCCAAGTGGTACACTTTATTGAGCCCAAATTTTGGTTTGAGTGGAAGTAAGAAGGTTAACTGTTTGTAGTACAGGCATAGGGTGATGTTAGTGCTGGACATTCTTTTACTGTGTATTTCATCATACCAATCCAGTGTAAAGAAGATCAAAGGCTGGCGATGTTTATAGTCTGAGGCAGAGACGCACACACACACACACACACACACACATACACACACACACACACACACATACACACACACACACACACACTCACACACACACATTTGTCTTTCTATCACTTTGGGTACTTGACATAGTATTATTGTATTTAATTAATTACACACCTACACCTACCCTTAACCTCAGTTCCCAAAATTAAATGTTTTTTTAAATAAGGTAGATATTGCCACTGTTGCCCTGGGCTTACTCAACTTGGGATTGGCCTTTTAGATAATGTATTTCTGTAAAGCTGCTATGAGACAATGCTACGTTGTAAAAAGTGCTATATAAATAAAATTGAATTGAATTGAATAGATATTTCCTTGTGGTGAAACTTCTAACACTGATATATAATTTGGACCCCACACGTGATGGTAAGTTGTGCACAAACAAATGTATAGTGCATTTCACTATACATCTACTTTATATAATAATAATAATAATAATTCATATAGCACTTTTCTGAAATCCAAGGACCCTTAACAATGCAGCACCACTTTATGGTTAATGGGGTGGTTTTGAAAAGCTACAGACACATTTACCCCTCAATCTGCTCAAATGTTGATGCTGGAGCAGGTGTTACAGTGTGTCAGGCTTTGTGCAGCATGATCAAAGATCTTTGTGTCTACAGGTCCAGGGGTCATTACAGAAAATAAAGCAACACTCACTGATGCGTTTGACAAAAAGCTGAAAAAAAGCAGAAAGGATGTGACTCACATTCAGCAGTGATAATGAGCACCAAACACGACTTACTGAGATAGATCTAGGAGCACAAACAACCCTGAAAAACACACCTGAACCAACTACTCATCTTATTACCAAATCCAGTTAAAGTGGGTTAAAGTGGGAGTGCTTAAACAGGAAAAGCACTCAAATTTGGTGGGGATTTGAACCTGAATTTGTTAGGGCAATGTCCAGTCAAATTTCAGAACTTTTCCCTGTTTCACCCTGTGAACTTTCTGCATCGAGTGGCATATTTTTCATCTACAGTTTTATAGCTGTAAGCTCATTCTGTGAGGTTTGCCCTTGTATCTGTCTGGGTGTTAACACAGATTCTGCTTCCCCAGGGAACTCAGAGTTCCTTGTGTCATGGGGCTGAGTTTGTAGCATGCCTGACGAGGGCTCTCTCACGTGCATGGAAGCATGCCATTAAAAACCACATTGAACAGTATTATTAGATGACTTGTTTTTGCCGATAACTTTACTATCATTTAAATTTTAAAGCACAGAGCAAAGATGCTCAGTAATTGACTACCTGTTACAATATTGCTCTAGGCGTACACTTTCAATGCTCAAATCTACCATTTCCCCTGTTTCTTCAGTGGTGTATATTTTTAGAAAACTATCTTTGCATGCTTCCTCTCCAGTTTATCCGGTGTATGTCCTCCCATAGCCTGGAGGAGCTTTCCTGCTAATCCACATCCATTTTATCGTCAGCCAGGGAGGAAATGCTGCACTGTCGGTCACGTTGAACTGCTTGCTTCAGTGCTTTTTTTTTTTTTTGTTTTTTTTTTTTTAATACATGGGCGTCAGTCTCTCTACTTTACCAGAAACACATTCTTACAAATACTGTGTAGAGAACAGGGTGATACTTGATTTTTCATTTGAGACAAAAAAGTATTGACTGATGCAATCACTGTTCCTGTAGTCTTGATGACTTTTAATGTCAGCAAGGTACTGATAGATACTGACTGGCATGCATGGCCATCAGATGTGTGAGGGGTGACTATTCTACACACATAGTCTTCAAACAAGCTGAGTCATTCTGGTTTGTATCCCACCTCTGGTAAGGTTAGGTCTGTCAGTTATGGAATACCCATATAAAAAATATCCTAACATTTGGTCCTCACCATGATATATCATCACCGTTTGCACATACGCACACTGACCCATGCACTGTTCATTATACTCACTCTTTACCATGACCTTACTCCTAACACGACAGCAAACAGAACTTCACCCTACTGTAGGTTTCTCTCATTTTTTGCACCAAAGGCTGCACATCACATGACAGGAAACACCTGCTCATGCGAAGAGTTAAGATATAGAAATTAAAATTTCAATTTAAAAAGTATAAGTATATATACTTATAAGTATATAAGTTGAAGGTTTTAAAACCTTCAACTTTCCGATCGCTGAAACACTTATTATATTTATTACTTATGTTTAGTACTTTTACACTTGAACATAAAAAAAACTCTCCTAAAATAATCTAATTAGTTCTTTAAAGCATTGTTAATTTTCTGAATGTTACAATCAAGACAGTTTTATTCACTTATGTATTACTGTTTCTAAATAACACAACACCTTCACCTATGTGAAGTTGTATTTCTATCATTGTGGGGACTTTCCATTAGCCTAATCTTACTGCAGCTAATTACCGCTACAATTCTGCTTCCATATGACCACTAACGTAACCCCGGTAACTGCCCACCCGCATGAGTCTGGGACAAATAAACAAATGTCCATCACCATCACAATAAGACCATCCCTGCAATATCCTTCATCTCTCAGCCACATGTATACACGTGAAAGTAATCACACACACAGACACACATTCATATTACCTCTATGTAAAAGCTACAGCTAACCCTTATCTAATCTCAGAACCAATAATGGAAGTTCTTTACATTACTACACATTTGGTTCCCATGTAGAGATAAAACCCACGACTACACACGCAATGCAATAACTGAAAGATGGAAAAATGTTATCTTACTCAACTAGCTCTAATCTTACTTTCCATATGCAAACGTTAAGGCTGTTTCAGTATCTCAAATCACGGCTGTGTTTTCTGTTAAAATTATAAGCATTCTTGTGGGCACCAACAAAAGCTTTGCTGGAATTTTAATTGTCTGCATTTTCCTACCATTATATTATATCGTTTGGTAGCTCATAAACTTGAGAACCAGCACAGGCTGACACGCTCTGCTTTGGCCACACAGAGCGATAAAAGAGGCCATTTCCTACTGTTAAAACACTTTGTGAGCGCCAGGCTGCTGATTAATTCTCTAGGTTTTACGAGGGTTGCACATTTGCACTGAAGTGGTAATGCTAAGATGCTGCACAGTAAGAAGGGTGTTTAAAGGGAAATGGGTGAGTTCTGGGGAATTCAGGGGAAAAACAAAACAAAACATGAACAGCTCCATGAGTTCTTCATGGCTTGAGTTCTTGAGGTTTGTGGTAAAAAAATGTTATTGACCTTCCAAACCGCACCTATCGAGATGCCACTATATGTACATTTACGGTGGGTTAAGGGCCTTGCTTAAAGACCCAACTGTGGCATCTTGTCAGAGGTGGGATTTGAACCCTGGACCATCAGTCTATTCAGGTCCAGAAACTGCTAGGCTAACCACAGTCCCCAGTGTCACAACGAGTTTAAATTTCTATTTTTCAAAAGACATTTTCTTCTTTTTATTCCATTTATGCAGTTGATGTATGCATACATGCTATCCGTTGAATGGTTACGCCTCAGGTGCAGATGCAGGCCTACCCTGAAATTCACCTGTAAAATGAATCTATCCTGAGTTCCTTCAGTTACTGTCTGTTGTCCAGACCCTGAAGCAGCAAAGCAAAATTTCAGTTCTTCTACATTCTTTTAGTAAACCATCAGTGACCTTAGAAATAGCTAGAGGCTAAAACAGCTGCTGCATGCTTATGTTGTTTCCAATGGGAAGATCAATAGTTTTATGAGTGAGAATGTTGTTATTACAGTAATTCTGTCAGGTAGGCAAAGGCTATAGTAGGAACCCTCAATTTGGAGAGAAGGAAGGAAGGGTTGAAAGGAAATCATGCACTAAAACATCAACAGCTACGGATTCCATCTGGTAGGTTGTAAACTCATTCGTTTATAAAATAAATTAGAAGACCTACTATAGCAGCACAACGCTTGTGGTTCCAATAAAAAGCGAACTCAAGTGTACTTCTTGCATGCTTTCAGATGACCAATTCTTTATGACAATCCTACATATGTTGTAAGAGCTACACTGTATGGCTTTCAACGTAAAGGTTGGTTACTGCAATTACAAAATGAACATCATAGTGGACAGTAACAGTATGGGTTGGCATGCTGGTGTGTGATCACATTGCATTGGCAACAGCAACTCCTGGCAATCTACTCAAGTCTATAGTACGTTCTTGCCACAAAAGCTCTTTGGATAATAAAGCCTGCCTATGGACATCATGACATCATAGAGGCATGCCACAAAACATTTTTTTCTTAATTCTAACCATCTGGCATTAAAAATTAAAATAAAAAAGAGATAAATATAATTGCTGTAGTCAGTCACAATTGTGTTTTTAAATCAAGTAGAGGAAAGAAAATATGGAATCACTAAATTCTAAGGATTCTCAGGTTTCTTCCTCACAATGCTTAGGGAGATTTTCCTGTCCACTGTTGCCCTAGGCTTGCTCAATTTGGGATTGGCCTTTTAAGATCATATAATATTGTAAAGCTGCTTTGAGACAATACTCTGTTGTAAAAAAACGCTAGGGAAGTAAAACTGACTCGACACCATTTTATCATCTCATAACAAGGTCACATTAAATGTCACTAAACCCTTCAGTACAGCTTATCCAACAACCCATTTTACCAATGGACTTTAAATATAAATAATATATACACAAGTAAAGTGCATGTAATGTTTTTTAACGATAACTAATCACACATTTTCAATTCAATTCAATTCAAATTTATTTCTATAGGGCTTTTTATAATGGAGCATTGTCTCAAAGCAGCTTTACAATCTTATATTATCTTAAAAGGCCAATCCCAAATTGAGCAAGCCTTGGGCAACGGTGGAAAGGAAAAACTCCCTGAATGTAAAAAGAAGAAACCTTGGGAGAAACCAAGACTCAAAATTGGACCCGTCCTCCATGGGTGTTTTAGATGTTGATCGAATAATTACTTAAAAACATAAAGCAATAACTCTATTTAGGTTAGTAATAAAATAAATAACAAAATAGATTTTAAAACAAAATAGATTTGCAAATCAGTCCTCAGCGGGAGGTTCTTGGAAGCACATTGTCTCCTAATGACTAAATGATGGAGGGAGTTCCTGCACCCTGGTGAGACTGGGTTCTGTTGATGAAGACAAATAGAGTGATGCTGAGGTGGAGGAACATCTAAGTGTGTGGTGCTGGAACTGGTACTGGAACGGCTCTTCTGAGAGAAAAGAGAAAATGTAGTTACTTATGGGTTAGGAGTCTATTATCATAAAACATGATCGGCGTATCCCTACTAAACTAAATAGTAATTAAATTAGTACCTATCAGTAACAGTAGCAGACTGCCTAAATCAATCACTGATGCCATGTGCAGCATGAAACTCCAGCAGCACTACTATAGCAGCATAGCTAAAGGAAGAGAACCTGAATTTAACACAGCCAAGAGGCAAGAGCCAACCTGAGCCATGTCTCATAGTTTAAATCTAACTAAAAGCCTGAGTAAATAAGAATGTTTTAACCTAGACTTAAAAATTTGGAGAGTGTCTGAATCTCTAACTAAAGTGGGAAGTTTATTATAGCTGGGGGGCCAAATATGAGAAAACTGAGGAGCCCTGCACCCTGTGAGCAAAGTAGACGAGCTGAACTGTAAAAGTTGAGACAGATAATGTGGAGCCAGACCATGCAAAGCTTTATGTTTTACAAGAAGTATTTTATAAACAATGCGATATGTAACTGGTAACCAGTGTAGAGACGACAGAACACATCACATTTTCTAGTTAGCACTCGAGCTGCTGCATTCGGCTCTAGTTGAAGTTTATATAGAGATTTACTAGAACATCCAGTGAGTAAAGTGTTACAGTGATCCAGTCTCGAGGTTATAAATGCATGAACTCGTTTCTCAGGATCTTGAAAGGAAAGGACATTTCCTATAAGTTTAGCAATGTTACGTAACTGAAAGAAAGCAATTTGTGTGATGTTGTTAATGTGAACGTCAAGGGAGAGATCTGAATCAAACGTAACACCTAAGTTTTTTACAGTTGGACTTGGCATTACTGAACAACCATCCAGGTTTAGAATAGATGCAGCCAGCCGGTCTTTCACAGTCTTTGGTCCAACTAATAAATCCTCAGTGTTATCTAAGTTAAGTTAAAGGAAATTCAATGACATCCAATGTTTTACTTCCTTAACACAATTCTCTATTGTACTGATTGTACGGCATTAGCTGATATGTACAGCTGTTTAACATTTGCATAGCAGTGAAAACTAACACCATGCTTACGAATAATTGAGCCTAAAGGTAGCATGTACAGGGAGAATATCAGTGGGCCAAGCTTCACTTCACAGCATATCTTTTGGGATTTTTTTAGGATACAGCTGATAAAGAACGACTGCTTGGGAATCTGATCAGTACACAGATAACTCGCATCCAGAGACAAACAGATTTCCTCAGGTGAGAGATGGTGATCTTGGGGTTTACTTTCTTAAAGAAATGTTAATATTTCAATTTGTTGCCCTGTTATCAGTTTCAAATACGTAGGTTTTTTCCACACTGTATTAGTGATCATCTTAAAATTTTTTGACAAATATACTTGTTGAAATCAGCCTATTGCTCTCCATTTGATGTGATAAAATCAGGCTTTATGAATGTGAACATTTATACTCTGAACTTTTTGTTTAGGTGCTTTAAGTGTTTGTGTCCTCGTCCCTCTGACCCCTTTGTCCGATTCTGCCTGAACTGTGGAGTGCCAGTACCTCCTATCCCAAGACAGAAGGTACCCCCTGCAAAGGGTGGGAAGGTATCTGTGTCCTTGCTTTAGCACCAATAAGTATATAGAGTATACAGTAGTTTGTAATTGGTCAGTTAAATTGTATACTTGTATAATGTCCTTCCAGACAAATATCTGTTGATTTAACTGATTCTGAAGCGGTCAAGAGATAGTCACAGCAGTGCCAAAACACAACCACAGCTAGAAAACACACTGCATTCACTAACATTGATTCACAATTTAATTCTGCTTTAAACACTTCCAATTTCAGATTGGTACTGACACACACTGATGACGAGGACGTGTTAGATTTCATTCATTACACCCATGTTTTCAGCATTCTAGTTCTTCACAGTATATGTGTGATGTTTCATGATGAAAGTGAGCGGCGGAAAACACACAAAACAATAATAAGGCATTTACAGCAGTGTCACATCACTGAATATGTGGATTTGAGAAAGCTTAAGCTAGGATGCAAAGCTAGGCACAAGGCATCGTTTTAATGGTAGAAGTATCTAGAAGTACTAGAAAAGCTGAACAAAATGATCTGTATTACCCTTTATTTGTATTATCTGTCATTTTATAATTCTTGGACAGAAAAATTGGAATCAGCCAAGAAAATTTCAATCGGAGCATTTCTAGTTATTAACTTACTTAATCCATATATTACTTTGCCAGATACATTAGCTGTTGTTGCAAAGCTGTTCTAATTACACAAGTGACAGTGCAGTCTCTGGTTCAGAAAGTTTAATTAAACTGCTTATTTAATAGCGATGATGAGTCAGTTCCCTGATCTATTCTGAAATACTGTTGATGCTTGCTTCAAAAGTACATCGGGAAATATGTCACATAAAACCAGCTTCTAATTCCATAACTGAAAGCTTTACAGAGCGCTAAATAAACAGAATATATGTGCCAGTTGAAGTTTACACTGTATGAGTGAATGTATGGGAATAGTGGAGTATGTTGGCTTTATTGTCAATATTGGCCAACACCACAGTTTCTTGCATAGCATTGCTACATAATATGTAGTATGTAAAATATAGTACAGTCGAATCCAGTTAATTGGACCACCGGTTAATGGGACCAGTCGCTTATTCAGACCAAATCCTAAAGTACCGACACAAATCCTATTATATACGTGTAATGTTATTTACTTATTTGGACCCAATTTTTGTTTTGGTCGGACCAAAGAACGAAGAGAATTGATGCTTTTATCAAAGGTCAGGAAAACCGAAAAGTTGTGTTGACAAGAGCAACACTAGCGGGAGGTGACCACGCCCATCACTTTCTTGATTTTGTTTAAGTGCAGTCCGTCAAGAGAAGGAGTCAGATCCCACTGGATAAGTTCTTCAAACGTTGACTGGAATTTAGTAAGAACTTGTTTTTTACAGTATTATGCTTC
>JAUZST010008610.1:0-13471 GCA_034779995.1 Parotocinclus haroldoi
TATAAACACAAGAGTTCAATCTGTGATTGTATACGGTGTAATGGTGAGGAAATATGAGTCTCTGGGCGTTGTGTCCGATGTGAATGAAATCACTCCAGAAGCACATGACAGCCAGCAGTTAACAGAAGAGATTAAGTGTCACAGCATCGTCAGTTCTTCTAGGCAAGCTGGCATTGATGTGACAATTTAAAGCAGCAAGACAGCCAATGTTGTCTTGGCATTACAGCACAGGTGTAGAGGCTGAAACAGGTGCTGACCTCAGTCATTAATGATCCAAAAAAAAACTTCAGTATCAACTTCTCAGATCAAAATGTGCCCATAAACCAAACCCTGTGCATTTGCCTAACGTAATATATTAATGTTCATTTTTAATCTGGACCTAATGGTTGAAAGTTTGCCTTAAAACCGAATTGAAATGGGATGATAACCCTTATTTGGGTAGCACTGTAGCAGAATGCGCTTCCCCCTGTTGTGGTCTATTATTTAGATACTTAAAGGAATCCTATACCTTCTGACAAAAGGGTATGAACTAACCAATATGCCTTCTGTGTGCGTTCTAGACGTCCTTACTATATATAAACACCATAATACAAACTGCTCTCCTGCTGTCTTCCCACCTCCCAATTCACACAAAACACACTAAAAGTTATTGGGTGAGGCTTTAGGTGGTGCTGTCAACACTCGGAGGGATACACAATGCCTGATTGTCACACACCGTAACACATTTAAAAAAAAAAACACTTTAAATAAAAGACCAAACTAACATTGATGAATTAGTGTCAAGTCATTGTGTGTAACTCCTGTTGACATCCTCTACAAAGCTATACTCAAATCCAAAGGGAAGCTCTGACAGCTGTGATGCACATATGTCCTGCATATTTTACAAAAAATACTCTCAATACCAGGAGGTAGTAGTAGATTATTGTAAATTACTAAATACACCCAGACAAAACATCTTGCATCTTTAAGGTGATAGTAACTTCAGGCTCCTGCAGATGGCGTTGCATTAGGATGATCCAGTTATAAATACCCTTAGGGTGTGCGATGGGATACATAAATTAAAAAGAGGTGGTACAGTTCAGTGAGTGTCTCATTCATTGTATGGAAAATAGGTTGCAACGCAGATGTTACTGGTTAGTAAGGAAAAAGTGATTGCATCTGGGTGTGTGATAAAAGCAATCGTGTAAAGAAAGTAGCTAATTTTAGATACTGTTAACATCCAAGGTCATATGCATAGGATGTATATTATAACAGCATCTTTTAAGTTATACTTTTCAAAGATACTGTACATGCTAATATTTTATCTGATTAATTAAATTCAATTCAAACTGACTGACGCTGTTCTTGTTATCTTTCAATCTACAGAGACTCTCACATGCATTAATACACAAATATTAGTGCACTACAGGTGGAGCAGAAGGGACAATCGAAACTTTGTGGTTTGAATTTGGTGCGAGCAGCTTTCATAGAACCAATGCAAATGGGGGAACAAGGGAGGGAAAATGAGCTAGAAAAGTAAAAGACCGAAAAAAACAGACACTTACAAAAATTAGGGGATATTCCAAAATTAAATATCCCTTCATGAAATAGCCCCTTAATTTTTGTGAACAGTATAGATGTCCCTCCCCTTACTGGGTTCCACTATGTATCCAGTGGAATGCATGACTGAAACAATCGGACAGGACCAATATTTGAGTTGTTTAGATCAAAAAGCAGCAGCATTTCTCTCTACGCTCCGAACCTCACAAACATGTACGTAATGCAATTTGTACCCAGACGTTTGTATGGCAGTGTGCTCACACTTGAACATTGGACACATCTTATTACTGGTAGCCATGGCAGATTTTAAAAGGCACCTTGAAATGTGGCGTGTGAACTGAAGAGCTTTAGAGATGGCCTTAGTGCAAAAGTTGGAGCTCTAATGAAGAGACCATAGTAACCACACACTCTGCTGGCTCTCTTTCGGCCTTGTTGAATCAGGCATGTTAATAAAGCCTTCCCGTGGTCTACAGCAACACATCTGACATCCCATACGAAATCAAAGGCAGCTGGTGCCATGGTAACTGCCTCTAGCCCTCAGGGGAGGCTTTTGACTAGATGTAGGAACATTACTGTGGAGATTGGATTCCTCTCAGCTATGTATTAGTGAGGTCAGGTACTGATGTTTGGTGATTACATCTGACTCGCCCATAGCGCTCCAGTCCCTACCAAAGAGTTTTGACAATTGCAGGCCAGCTAACTTCTTCCACTCTTGACAAACCGTATTGGTAAGGATTTTGCTTTGTTCACATGAGAGTTGTCGTACTGAAATGGTTTTCCATTTGTCCTACACAAACCAGAAAGTACATAATAACACAGACTGTTATAGTCATACTAAGCTTGTTCTGGGGTGTTGCTGTTGCATCACACAGTGATGATTCCCCCATCTGGCCTTTCTCAACAACAGACAATATGCCCCTGACCTAGAAAACACTGCCAAAACAATAGCCTACCTGTTTATGGTGCTTGGTCAGAAAAAGAAGCAAACCACGTCATAACCCCCAAATCAGAAAAAAGCTGGGATGGTATGGAAAATGCATATGCAGTGCTTCTAATATGTACTTTTAGATTATATGTACTTCATGTAGATCATTGCAGACTATAAATGATGAACTATAAATGTTTTGTCTCATCACCTTTGTTTTATTTGTTAATAAACATCAATGGCAAAAATTGGGACGGCACAATTTAAACTATATTTATGGTGTAATTTCAAACAGGTGATGTCAAGAAATGATTATAACCATAATTTGGTAAAAAAAAAAAAAAAAGCAGTGTCCACAAAAGCCTGAGTCTTTGAGGATTAAAGCTGGGCAGAGAATCTCCAGTGGTCAGCGTGTGCGTGTGCGTGTGCGTGTGCGTGTGCGAGAAATTATTGAAATGCTTTAATACAGTTGCCATCAAAGAAAGACTGGAAGGATTTTTCCTATTTCACTCCTCGCTTTTTCTGATGTGACTCGGTTTGCATTTTATGTCTTGCTGAAAAATGCATGGTTGTCCCTGTCATCTTGAAAGAATTGCATGTACAAGTCCAAAATCCAGGGTTTATCATGGTATGGAATTGTGTCAGTTCCCTCGGCAAAGGTCATTTACACTTTTGTGATGGTGGCATTAATGCAAAAAAGTACATCACATTACCAACATTAAGTTATTTGTGTTAATGTTAGTACTGTAAACTTTAAACACTACACATGTATGTGTGTTTGTCTTCATTATAAAATTGTGGGTGAGGTTTTTGTCCTTTTGGAATTAGATATGTAATTATTACTTCTTCAATATATATAGCAAATAGAATGGGGGAAACAAACAGATAACGCCTGCAGCTGTATATGCTGTATAATTAGAAATGCAGTCACCCTTGTACTGACCGTAGGGACGTAGCATAATGAACAGACTGAGAACTTTAATTGTTCAGTTTACTTCAGTTTTATTATGAGAGACAGTGTTATTAACCCTGTTAACAACAGCAACAGTAAAAAGTAACAAGTCTTTCAAGGTTTCAAGTCTTTACAATCCAGTTTCTTAATATGGATCATCGTTTTTCCACTGTTTCAGATCATTTACATTTACATTTATAGTATTTAGCAGGTGTGTAAGGCTGAGTTAATTCAGTAGCTTTTGTATAATTATGTGTTGTGAAGTGCGTTTAGAACTAGAGCGTGGAATAGTAGTAGTATTACAGAGCATAGTCGTGACACGTCTTTTTCAGAGATGCAAATTCTTTAGAATTGTGGAAAATACAGTAAGCACAATTAACGTGGTAATTTGTTAGAATGAATGAGTTATGTGCTGATGAGGGATCAGTTAAGTGCTATATATTTTAACAATGCTGTACAATGTTTTTGCCATTTTGAGTCTTTTCTATTCTATTGAGTCTTTTTTATCCTATCTATTTACATTTGCAATGTATAGTTAAAATACAGATTTCTATTTCTTATTATAATTGATTTATAATGCTGAAGACATTGGCAGGTCAAGCAAAAGACTTTGATCAGAACGATGATGAGCGGTATACACCTGTGTTTGTATGTTGTCACCATACACAACGTTTATGATATAGGACAGATCGTCCTGCTCCAAAGGTGCTGTTAAGTTTCTTAACTGTTTGATACTCAGTCTCCCCTAGAACTCTTTCTCTGTCCTTCAACCTTGCTGGTGAGGCGACATTTTTTCAAATTCTTTAAGGACGAGTGACAGCAAGAGAGGCTGCAGATGCTGTCTAACTGTTTTGACTTCCATTTGGCTATGGTTGATTAAATTGATTGCTTTTGGTGACACACTAATTAATTGTCATGGATGCAGACTGTCATTTTAATTAAGACAGCCAAATCAGTCTGTATCCTGTGATATATTTCTTTTTTATCAGTGTTTGATTTCGCTTCTGTATTTACACATTTATTTATTTTGCCTGGTATCCTTACTCATTCATGGTTAACGTGCTTGTCTGCATTCAGCCATTGCTATGGTCACTGAATGTAATGTACTCTTTAGACACGAGTCCCCGTTCTATTTATTCCTTTTCATTTATTTATCCTGATGAAACAGCTAAGTGGCTCTCTGTCAAACTGCATACCATTATTAACAGCAGCAAATTACACAGTTTGTAGCCCAAATTGCTCAAAGCCAGCATAAACAAGCCATTGGCAGGATCTAGGCATCAGAGTGGATTCACTGTGATGGGATTTTTGGTGTCCAAAACCCACCTCTAAAAAAACTGCAGTCCTTTGCGTTTGGAATATAAAGCTACAAAAAGAAATGTGATTTGAATATCAAACCGTGTGGCTGTGCACCAGTACTGGTGCTCAGTAACGTCATATGTAGTCCATGCTGTCGAACTCAGTAGTTGCAGAATTCTACTTTTTTTTGCAACTACACCATGTTTGGCCGATTAGCATGCATGACATGGGGCTGATCTGTGAAAGACAGTTGATTTCTTGCATTAGTGCTAGCTACCATCTCTAGTGGGGCGTTAGCACAGCAGGTGAACTGACAGGTGCAGGCCAAGTGGATGTACTTGGCTGGACTGATGGAGCCCTGCGAGGAAACCAACGTAGTTAGACTGCAGGAAAGAGAAAAACAGGGAAGTGAACTGCAGCTAGATGGAAGTGTTTAGCCAGGGGCTAATCATGGTTCATGAAAGTGTGAAAGAGTTACAGGTTCAGAAAGAATAAATATTTTATTATCTTTTAGGTTAGCGCTGGTTGAACTGAAGGGGTCAAAAGAGGCAGACGATGGCAAAAATGAGTGTTTGAACTGTGGCTAGAAAAACAGATTGATTTACTGTAAAGTTGTTAGACCTATGCTGAAAAAGTGTGAAATAATTAAAAAGAAAAATTGATTAGTTAAAAAAATGACTACAGCAAAGAGGTGGATTAGGAGTAGAGTAATTAACATGCATAACTGATAGAGGTGGGCAGCACCACTGCCTCACAGCAAGAAGGTCCCAGATTCAATCTCAGGGTGGAGAGGCCTGGGTCCTTTCTGTGCGGAGTCTGCATGTCCTCCCCGTATTACTTCAGGTACTCTGGTTTCCTCCCAGTGTCCAAAGACATGCGTGTTAGGTTAATTGGTGTCTCTGAAGTGGCTCTTAGTGTGTGACTGTGTGCATGACTGTGTGTGCCCTACGATGAATGGTGCCATGTCTAGTGTTGTTCCTGCCCTTGCACCCAGAGTTGCCGGGTGGGCAGCAGCTGACCCCGTGTGGATTTAGCAAAAGATAATGGGTAGATGGATGGCTGGATAGATTGAGATATTTAGTTTCTGATTTTAATTATCTTTGTAAATTCCCAGAAAAATGTACTGTGAGATTTTATAGTAAAAATGTAAATTGAGTTTTAACATGAACTTTCACAGTTTGACCATAAAGTTTACAGTTTTCTATGGATTTTGATGGTAATTTGGCCACTTCATGGTTTGACTTTCAAATTTCACAGTACATTTTTTCCTGGGCTTTTTCTGGAAGTATATAAAAAAGAAAATTTATTTGGCATCTTGTTGATAACATATACTAGTGTGATCCTCCATAAAACCAGTCCTCTGCACTGGCTCATTGCTTATGTCAGATTCACACGAAACATATAACATTTGAGAGCTCTCTGCTTTTAGCTGGAGGCCCTGACAGACTGAGTCAATAAGCCAAAACCAATAAGGGCAAAGAAGTTTCAAAAGACCAGTGCCGGTCGTGGATGTTTTCCCTCAGTTCATTTCAGTATGACTTTGTTAACCAGCTCCAATTCATGTGCTTGAAAAGATCTGCCAGTGGTCCAACTGCCCATAGCTTCACAAGATAGGACACTCTCAACAAGGGGTAATTTACAGAACAGCAGGTTACATGTCTGAGAGAAGATATTTGCCAGATAACCCCAATTTGGCAGCCATGTAGGATTTAATAGAATACTTTAGGAATTGGAATTTGAATAGAACATTGTTGACACCACGGGAAAAAAACAACAACTTTGTAATATTAGACTTGATACCTAATTCGAGCCGTTTGGCAATAAACGCATTTGCTACACATGGTTTTGAAAGCATGATGGTCTTTGTCTAGAATTGAAAATGGAGGTTCAAAATCTTCAGGTATACATAAATATTATGTCATATATTATTATTATTATTATTATTATTATTATTATTATTATTATTATTATTATTATTATGTCACATATAAGCATTATATCCTAAATGAAATACAGAATAATGAAATATCCCCTAATTTTTTTGTGGGCAGTGTAGTATAATAGCTGTAAAACAGCTAATTTTAGAAATGTGTTGTTTAATGAGTAGAATTCTGATTTCTTTGATCACCTTAATAATCAATCATGGCGTATGATAATCATGATTAAAATTTCAGCAATTAAATTTCATTTTTAAAGGGTTCTTTTGTATTAGCTATCTAGGTATAGGGGTTAAAAGGTCTCAGGTTTCAGGAGTGTATTTTCTTTATTATTTGTATTATTATGAGTAATATTATTGTTGTTGTTGTCGTTGTTATTGGACATACAGTTAATGTTAAACAGTGTCAGGGTTGTATTGGACCACTCAGTGACTCTGTTGTTACACTTTCATTGGTAGCCACCTCCTCAACTATTCAGGCCATTGAATTTCCACCATAACTAAAATACAATCAAAGAATAAAGACATTGTTTAGCAGCTCAGATTGAGACATTGGTTGGCTTGCACGGAGCCCTGGACATCTGAGATGAAAAAGGTCCAGGGTTTAAATCCCACATCTGCCAAGCTGCCACAGCTGGGTCCATAAGCAAGAACCTTAACACACCATTGCTTGGATTATAAGACTGTATCAGTTCTTATATCAAGTCGCTCTGGGGCATCTGCTAAATGCCGTAAATGTAATTCAGAAAGTATTTAATATGTAGTTGTTTGATGTGAAAACAATATTACATGGTACTTTATTTCAGTGTTTTAGTACCTAACCTTATTAGAATGTACCCTACACCAGTGGTGATGGTAACTCAATGGCAACCTATAATTACAGTACAGGAAAATTGTCAAATCCAGGAAACACAACATGGAACTAGTAGAGAAGCATGGCTTGTAAGTGAATACAATGTTGCACTGAACAATAGAACTCAGTACATAAACTAAGAAAAAAAATACAACACATGGGTAAACCTGATTAGGAACCATTCTGGCAAGCAGAAGTGAAATTGTGACTAATTATTTATGTTATAGATATATACCTTATAACATCTAAACATTAATCAGTCAGTGGTTTTAACTCTTAGTCAGAGTCACTTGTCCCTATAAAAAACTCAGTGGGAAATTAGGAATGTGCTTGGATATATCCTGGCATAAACTTACTAATAGTCTGTTGTCATGCCAACTGTCTTTGTTAAGCCAGCTAATTAAGAAGTATGTACATCCACCTTGTTATTAGAGCAAAACACTAATCAATTAAGACATAATAGTGTCTGATTACATCAATTGACCAATTAGTGGTGTAACCCTCAAAGGTGTGTATAAAGGTAACGAATTGAGACTCTAATAATCCCCTTGATTGATTTTGCACCATTTAGGTACAATTAGAGCATTGCTTGAATACCAACATGAAAACAAACAAAGCTAATGATTGTCAACTGTAGTTTATTTGCATTTGCTGTTACCATGGTAATAGTAAACTAATGTTAATTGCCTTGTTGGCATTCAGAGCCGGCATGGCCTTCTAGAGCATAGCAGATGTGTTCTGTAATGATCACCTCTGTTTGGTAGCACCTGTGCTCATTAAGATTTCTAATACAGCAAAAGTTGGTGTGCTCTTCTTGTTCTTTTGGCAGTTTTTTTTTTTTCAATATCAGTATCTGAGAAAGTGTGCATGAACACACACCATCAAAAATATGGAATGGTTAAAATATTACATTGTGTTTATCACTGTATTATTTAAAAAAATGTCACAACATTTACATTTGAGTGACTTAAAATTGATGCAGTCTTGCAGTCCACGCAATTGTTGGCATAGGTGGAATATGAGCCCAAAACCTTCTGGTCCATAGTCTAGTACCTTAACTGCTAAGCCACCACAATTTTTTGTGCAAGATTAAACGAAATATATTTATTTCAACTTATTTTTTAATTGTATAAAACTGCTCAGTTTGTAAAGTATTCTCCTGTTATAGCTTTTCTCTATCAGACTTTTCAGTGGAATTTCAGCCCACATCTCCTGTAGCTCCTATTCTCTTCTAGTCATGCGTGCTTCCAGTGTGTTTCCTTATGCTCATTTTAATATTTTCTTTTTATTTTATATATGGCTTTTCTATTAAAATCTCTTTCTGTCAGGATGCAACATACCTTGGCTGTTTTACCCGTTGCAGATTACACTGGTTCTGTTGTATACTGTATAAGAAAGCAACATTAAAGGGCCAGTTTTTAGCATCTTGTGCAGTTCTGCCTCTGGATCTTCCACTGCTTTTTTTCCGTCTTGGTTAGCTGCAGTTTTTCCTCTTCAACCGTGACTTCAGCGAACACCTTAGTATAAAAAATCATTTGATATTAATTCATGAATGACCTTCATTTCAGGAATCAACTGATGTTTCTTGAGAATGCTGTTTCTTTGTTTGGCCATTTTGATCCCAGACCTTTAGAAATGCCAGCAACCAAAGGAATTAATTAAATGGTATCTCGATCAAGAATCAGTTCTTTTTCAAAACACTTTTAATTGTGATTCAAAGCTTCTAAAGGCTTTGAGTGTGTCTTGGTGAAAATTTCATTATCATGAAGACTTTTGAAGAATGAGATACAGTTGATAAGTCATTAGCAATCAGGCGCTGAATAGCCATTGCAACATTTCATTGTTATATTAGGAATCGTAAACTGTGACCACAGCGTTTAGCAGATGCACCTATCTAGAGTGACTTACAAGGTACACTTGTGGCAACTGGTATTTAAGGGCCTTGCTGAAGCATCACACAGTGACAGCATTTACAGAGATAGTCCAGTACCTGAACCACTCTGCCATAACTACCATGCCATAACAGATAAAGGAATACAGGTCATTCTATTATTGCTCAGAGTCTGCACTTTAAGGAAATGTTCGTTAGGGGTCTAGCAGGTGGATGTGAATACAACCACCGGTTGGAAATTTGCCATGGATTAGATGTCCGGTCATGGTGACGTGAATGTTTTTTTTTTTTTTTACCTGAACATCTTATTGTCCATATAGTTTTAGGACAATCGATTAAAAGAAAAGCATAACAAAATGTACTCAGACAATAACCAGAGCTGCTTACTCAGACCTTAAGAACAAAGTCAAGGTCAAAACCAAACAACAAACTAAGATCTAAGCTGTATATAACTCTTAGCTGTCTGTTTTTGTCATTGTTACATTCTCAGCCTTTACAGTAAATGTGCCTGCCTCTTCAGAATTGTACTCCTTAGGCAAAGGAATGGGGCGATACTTGATTGTTCTTGCTCTTGTTCTGTCTTGTTCAAAGACTGTTGCTCCTGGCAGAAATCTGTGGCTTTGCATCAGAAAGACATACTCTGCCTTGACATCTTTGACAAAGTCATTTTTTGCAGGCAGAAGAGAATATCCATCATGTTGATGGTCTTGTTGTGACCGTTGCAGGAATCACTAAAAGCCGCAGATGACCCGAACGTCACATTACATCAGCAAGCTTGTTTTAGATGCATTGGCTCAGTGCAAGAGGGACAGAGTACAGTGCAGTTCAGTGTTATGCTCCAGTACGACTCTAAATCAAAAATGTGTACCACCAAGAGCGTATTCATTAAGACAGTACAGTGCAATGTTAAGTGACTAGTAATTAGGATTAAGAACTGTCAAGCATCTTGTTGAGCAGAGCTTGCCTGCTGTTCTCCTGCAGTTTCACTTGACTCTCAAGCTAGCGAATCTTAAGGCATTAGGGTAGATAAAGACTTGACTAATTGTAATATAAAACATACAGTATGTAATCACCTAATCAATTAGTAAGATACTATTATGTTGAGCAATAATACATTTTACATAAAAATACAATAACGTAGTGGTGCATGGTGGTAAAAATGGTTACAAAAATTCCCAGTCCATACTCTATATTTGTGGAGTTGGTTAATGTTAGGTTAATTGGTGTCTAAAGGTCATATCAAATTAATTGATGTATATAGCATAGTGCATTGTCTCAAATCAACTTTGCAATATTATATTATCTTAAAAGGCAAATCCCAAATTGAGCAAGCCTAGGGTGACAGTGCAAAGGAACATTTTTTGAGGGGACCAAGACTCAAAAAGGGACCCATCCAGTGTAAAAAAGTATCCCATTGTCTTTGTCTGTGTGTCCTGTAAGGAATTGGTATGCTGTTTGTGTATAAAAATTAATTATTTAGTTAATAATATAGAGGTCAAATTCATAAATGGCTCCTGTTGAGGATGGGACAAAGTATAAATTACAGTATAAGTGCAAGCACACCCAAATAATCAACTTAGTAATCTATTAAGTTAGTTTAACTCTTACATTTAACATCCAGGCTGCTAACAGAGGATGGCTTTCTTTTTAACTCTTGGTCTTTGCAAGTTTTCTTTCCTATAACATTTGGGGAGTTCTTCCCTTCCACTGTTGCCTCAGGCTTGTTCAATTAGGGCTTTATATTGGAGCCTACATACAGTATGTTTGATGCTGCTTTCAGACAATGTTGTGTGCTATTTAACCACTGGTGAGGTTTGATGTTTTGAACCAGTAATTGGAAGGTTGAGTTTGCCATTCATGGCTCCACTAAGCCACTCTCTTGTATAATACACTTAACCCTAATTGACTCATCTCAGTTGTAGGACACTTTGGATAAAGCATTATAGAAAATAATAAATGTCATGTAATATCTGTGCAATTTTAGAGCAGACTAGACACAGTCTATAATGCATAATGATGTGCATTACATATAATAAGAAGGACACATGCTGAATTATATTCTGTCCTTGTATTAGTGTCTAGGTTCGACCTTTTCATATAGAAGCACAGCAAGTGACTAATTCTTCTTGATTTATTTATTAAGAAAATTCAATTAAGAAGCAAGAAAGCAGGAATTTTATTACAGTGATTATAACAGCCAGATAATAGTAGTTAATAATTAGATTGATAATAAATAGTTATTATAATATTATATAATATAATATATGAAGATACACAATAACAGTAACACACAACTTTTCACCCACAACTTTTTTAAGGTTACATTTTTTTTTACATTTTTGTTCGTTGCAGTTTAAAAAATTAAAATAAAATCCCCACACTGATATATGTATATATATATATATATTCACATCCCCGGTCATCGTTGTGCTTTGTGCAGCTTCCCTTATATCCAATATAAAGGCACAGAGTTTTCCTATAATCATGCGATTACAAAACACAAAGCAAGGAATCTGAGACACAGCTCAATACAGAAGAGTTTCTCCAGGTCTTCAGTGCCCCCGTACAGGTTTAAATGAGGACTAGGCTGCCCATATCAGAACCATGATTATGTGATCACAGAATGATGTATGTGTTTGATCTTTGTCATTCCGAAGGATCCAACCATGAGCCAGAACTGCTTTCCAGAAGTAGACATACAGGTAGACTGTGCATCGCTTAACATCCATGATACATTCTGTGAAACTGCATGACCAATTGCTTTGACTAAATGTCACGGATTTGTTTAACATTAACATCGACAACCACTTTTTTCAATTTTTAAGATGGGTAAGGCTGCATGCAGCACATTGTTTCACTCAGCCCAATTCCCTTTTCACCTCTCCACACTCTCTCACGCAAACATTTATGGAAATGATCATTTTATGTGGTTTTATATAAAATAGTGTTTTTAAGTGACAGAGCAACATATGCGAAACTGCCTTTTATGTGACAATGCATGGTATTTTCTGTTGCATTTCAAAGCAAACAGCCATTTCAGAAAAGTGAGTCTATACAAACTGTTTTGTTCAACAGTTCTTGCCAGTTAGCTAGACATTGCTCAGCATTTTGTCTGCCTATATGTACTTAATAAAATGCACTGCACTAGAGGCTGCACTGCTATGTATGATTACAATTGCTGCTCTGTATCTGCCAAGGTAAAATATTTTCAGTAACTTAATTTCCATAGTAATAAGAATAACGACTTTTCTTGAAGTTTTCTAGAAGTTATGCAGCACATACCTGTATTATTATGCATTGCACTTTTCACAACAAGTGTTGTCACAACAGCCTGTTTTCTTTGTATTCTAGCAAGGTTCCCAGGTCATTTTGAGGAAAAGAATACACAGATATAATAAAACAGATACTACACCGTTTTTAGGATTTTGATTGTGTCCTGTAGATGTCCTTTCGATATTTTAATAGCATAAAAGACATCTAATGAACTCAATGTCACTCATGATATATAAGCAATCTGTTAGCATGTTTAGGGAGGAAAGTGTTCAGCTGGAATGCTTCAGTCGAGTCGTTATTATGCAGCGAGCATCAACTATCTTCACAATTTAGCATGGTAACATATTTTAGGCCAAAATAGCATGGCACTGATGTGGAAAAGTGGTTTTATGGTTAATATGGTCTCAGTAGTAGCAGCCTTGGCAGATGCTTTACAGCCTGTTTGACTTGAGGACAGAGGGGACAGTAGGTGGAGAACAGAGATGCCAGGCCCTTATTGACAGATTGTCACAGGGCACGATGTGCTGTGGAGTGTGAGGAAAACAAGCTATAAAACAGTGCAGAGATCTTTGGGGAGTATAGGGAAATGAGAAGGCTAGCAAATGAACTGGATGTGTGTCTGTGTGTGTATCTCTGTGCATGTCTGTATCACTAATTGCCGTGTGTGTGTGTGTGTGTGTGTGTGTGTGTGTGTGTGTGTGTGTGTGTGTGTCTGTGTGTGTGTGTGTGTGTGTCTATGTGTGTGTGTGTGTGTGTGTGTGTGTGTGTGTATATGTGTGTGTGTGTGTGTGTGTATATGTGTA
>JAUZST010008611.1:0-13471 GCA_034779995.1 Parotocinclus haroldoi
TACTTTCCACTGTCACATATATATATATATATATATATATATATATATATATATATATACATACTAGTGTATGCAATAGTGTGATGTTCTAGGACTATAATAAAAAGCATTACACTGGGGAAGAAAGGTGATTTAAGTGACTTTGAATGTGGCATAGTTGTTGGTGCTAGACAGGCTGGTCTGAGGATTTCAAAAACTGCTGATCTTCTTGATTTTCTTGAGGAAAATGACCATACTAATTCCAGCTGATAGAAAGGCCACAGGGACTTAAATAATGACTTTTTACAACCGAGGTAACTGAAAACCATCTCTGAACAAACAACATGTCAAACCTTATAGCAAATTGGCTACAGCAGGAGAAGATCACACTGAGTGCCACTAATGTCAGCTAAGAACAGGCAACTGAGGCTACAGCTCTCATTGACTCATCCAAATTGGACAACAAAGATTGGAAAAACAGTGGCTGGTTTGCTGAGTCTTGATTTCAGCTGCAACATTCAAATAGTAGAGTTAAAATTTGGTGTAAACAACATGAAAGCATGGATTCATCCTACCTTATTCAATTCAATTCAATTTTATGTGTATAGCACTTTTTACAATAGACATTGTCACAAAGCAGCTTTACAGTGATACATAAACATAGTCACAAAATGGATTCTATTTATCCCTAATGAGCAAGCCAATGGCAAGAGTGGAGAGGAAAAAAGCTCTGAGAGTAAGAGAGATAAAGAGTGGGTTATACCAGTGGGTCAGGCTGCTGCTGGTGTAATTGTGTGGGGGATCATTTCTTGGCATACTTTGGACTCCTTAGTACAAAACGAGCATCCATCTCATGTTGTGGCACCTGGAAAATACACTAAATTGGTAAATATCTCAAAACTCACTTATATTACTTATTACAAAAAGAACATCTATGTTGAGTTAAACATTTCACAGGGCCCATTTTATATCTCACCTTGCATAAGCTGTAGAGACCAAATTACCCTTTAATACTCTGTGAAATATTGAAAGAAACGATATGAAATATCAGAAGAACATATTTGTAATCATATCTCTACTGATATCATGTCAAGACACCACAACCAACTGGTTGAAAAGTAAACCATGAGCTAGGTACCAGGTATCAAGTTTATGCGGACAGTTGTAAAGTTTGTTGTGAAGATCTCATTGAAAAATTCAAAAGTGTGTGATGCGAGTCTGTGTGTGACTGTGTATAGCAGGAGCGTAAGTAAATGAGAGGGTGAGAGAAGAGGGGCTGTGTCTAAGTGGCCTATTGTAACATCATGGATTTCAGCTAGAATTTAAGTCTCTAGACATTCAAAAGTCGGATTGATCTGCACAATCCCAAATAGATAACTATTGATTTTAAGCACCATGTGAGTAAAAAAGCCTAGTTCTTCACAACAACATAACTACATATGATTAGTGTAATTGCTGAACAGCTAATATTAAAGTTCAGTACACACATACAACAACTTTAGGTGACAAGCCAACAAGAAAGTACAAAGTTTATTAAAATATAGTTTACCCCACTGGTTACTCGGCAATGAATATTTGCAGAAAATGAGTGAACAAACAAGCCTGCTATCCTGCTATAAAGTTTGTGTTCTTGTAAATTTGTGTCTAATCAAAAGCCTACAGTTGGGCCAAAAAAGTATTTAGTCAGCCACTGATTGTGCAAGTTCTCCTACTTAGAAAGATGAGAGAGGTTTGTAATTTTCATCATAGGTACACTCCAACTATGAGAGACATAATGAGAAAATAAATCCAGGAAATCACATTGTAGTATATCTAAAGAATGTATTTTTACATAACTAAATAGTTTTTGGGCCCACTATAAATAACATGCTACTGAAAAAAAAACATTATCACAAAAAACATGCAGGTTCAGTAGGTCACAGTACAACACATGGTAAAGTGATTGAAAATTAAATTGTAAATATAAATGTAGATTATAAAAAAACACTGCCTTACTGTCACTATTAAACATGATGCCAAATATGAAATAAATCCTCATCACAATGAACTAGTTGTGATTAAAACAAAACTGTTGCTAAAACAAGACACTTTGGATATGTTTTGTACAGAGAATCAAGCTTGAACGAAGCCATAATCCTTTGAGGTTGGATTGTCTGACAAAACCAGACTTCTGGTTCATTTAGACAAATGCCAGAGTTGTTGTGACCTCCTCTGAGGATCAGCTTGAAATAGATCTGCCTTATAAACCTTTGAACAATTGTTTAAGTGTGCTTAAAGTACTCATTGTGCTGTGTGAGAAAATCCCCTCCAGACTAACAATCAGGTGTTCCAGTTGTTGCTTATGTGAAATAGATCAGGTTCATTTAGGCTCCTTTTGTAAATGTTTTGTGAGAGTGGAAGAGAATAATCTTCCAAAAATACTGCATGCTACCATGCTCAAGTAATGTCTCTGCCCAGGCTGAGAATGCATAAACTAATCTGAGGAGGTTTATATATATACTGTATATATCATAGCGTATCATTAAACATGCTTAAAACACTTACATTAACCACGATATATAAAAAAGTAACATATGTAACTTTGAAATATTGCAGGTAATTTTCTGAGTAATCTATCGAAAGTGAAAAACAAACATAATGGATACCCAGTCAGTCATGGCAATCTGTAGGAGAGTATCATACTGCATATCGCATAGCTGGGGATAAAGTCAGAAATCCAAATTCAGAAAGCATTTTCTGCTCAATGTGTATTTTTGTGCGTTATTGAATTCTCACCGTAAAATTGAAAAATTGTAATCCAGTCAATGTCTGCCTTGTAATGTCCAATCACACGATCACATCACACGTGCAGTCACATGAAAGGAATTTGTAATGTAAACTATGCTAAATATATGGTGTTTTGCTCAAGTTCTTCTACAACATATGTACAATGTCATGTTTGTTTTATTTGTCATTGTTACTGCATTATTGTGACTTATTATTATTGTGTTATTCCATGCTTTGGATAGTCACGTGGTTTAGACAATATTTACACAATATT
Source organism: Parotocinclus haroldoi (assembly GCA_034779995.1). Classification (NCBI taxonomy): domain Eukaryota; kingdom Metazoa; phylum Chordata; class Actinopteri; order Siluriformes; family Loricariidae; genus Parotocinclus; species Parotocinclus haroldoi. The sequence continues at coordinate 3,020 of JAUZST010008611.1, forward strand.
ATTATTTTTATTTTAACAATAAAAAACATACATAAATCGAAACTTACAACACTGGTGCATATTTGCATCAAAACACTGGAGACACACTTCTTTTAGGTGCTAAACACCCCGTCAACACTCCGTGACCTAGACCTGAAGCATAATCCAACATGATCCCTGCTTCCTGCTAAGGTCACACATGCACAAACACAAATGCTATGGCCAAGTAATGCTATAGCCTCAGTAAACTAGCATCTTGTGGCTGTTTTGTTAACGGTTTTGTTACGGTATGTTACAAGGTTTTAAAAAAAATATGTATTTTTTTAAAGTAGCAGATGTTTTTTAACCGTCATGTCCCTATGAGGACAGTTGGTCCTTGCAGTGATATATAAACTTGACCCACCCTCACACCCAGCACACAGGACCAAATGTTTGAAATGGTTTGAAATGCAGCCGAGTGGTGTTGCGTTTCAAACCAAGGCTCTTTGAATTTTTAACGAGCGTCTGCTCCAGGACTGCTGTGTGATGTGGTGACATGTCATAGATACTGAAGTGTAGTTCTGCTCTTACGTAGAGCACATCAAAGCTCTCTAATGATGGGGGTGTGTGCCTGTGCGCTCTGAATAGCCCTTTTATGTGTGCTAACATTGGTATTCAGCCATAGACTGGGTCACCATTCAACAGCTTGCATCCAAAGGTGGTGTGTGCACCTGCACCAACTGATGCAGTGTTGCATTACATTCATTGATGGAAGACCTAGGCAGACACAAACATAAGGAGCGCCCTTCAATAGCAGTAATGCGTATTCACCGTTCCAGTAGATAACATGTACACCTGCACTGAGGAAGGACCAAGCGTTATTATCTGCTTATTGATAATCTCCATGTGAGCAGTGTGCTCTCTGAGCATCTAGTTTGTCAGGACATTTTATCAACATGTTCAATGTGCAGAGTCTGAAAAACTTGAAGAGACTTGCATTCAACTCAGGATTTGTTGACGGAGAAATCCCAAACTCGATGCAGTTAGGTGACCTGTGGCATAAAAACATCATTTGAGAATATAAATGGGCCAGTTCCGTTTACTGAGAGCAGAACCTTTGTGCCATTGGTGGGGGGTTGGGAGTTCATACGTCTGGATGTGCAGGTGTGAGTCTAAATGTGTATTGGTCATCTCGTCCCAAAAGCACATTTTATTTTGAGACAGGCCATTAGACTTTTCCATAGTCGCTTAGCAGGATGGTGCAAGACTGCTATGACCGCTTTTGTATTTTCTCCTCATATTGGTTCAAATTCTAGATCTGTAAATAAAGACCCTTATAGAAGGCGATTGAAATATGTGACCTTGATGTGTGCTGTCATACCTCAGGCTCAAAAGGTAATGAATTTTAAGTTGTCTGCCAGCTCTGACACATAGAGTGGTCTTTCTGACACTGCTTGAATGTCTACTGATGTGACAAAACTAAAGCAAGCCTTTTTGCCGTACTCAAAGAAATGCTCAAAATAATGCCGGTTTTAAAGCGCGTCTTAAGCCCCGAGAAGGGTTTTCAGTCTTTTACGCTTCCCAGCTGCGTATTAGCGGTATTCACACAGAGACATAAATGTCATTATTAATTTCACTGTGACATTTTGCATATCATTGAAGGAAAGCACTGGTGCCGTTAATGTTGCTATTACGAACATACAAACTGAAGTGGGAGAGAAAAAACACAGTGATGACAGCAACAAGGCTTTCTTGTAAAAGCTGGCAGGGAATACAATCAGCCTAAAAGCCAGTGTACAACAAAATTTCACTAAGTAGATGGAAGGAATGCAGTAGAAGGACTAGAGTGCTTCTGTTTTTCTCATGTTTAATAACATGGCAGGTGTTTTGTATGTACTCATTTAGGTATTTAGGTATAATGCCAGGGGCATGTTGTTGTTTTTTTGCCATAATCCTTTTGCTTATGTGTATGGCTTTCACAGATTTTGAATATTTTTACATATGAGCAACATGTACTGATGCCAGTTTGTTTTGGCCAGTAATCATCAAACTAACATTTAATTTAATAAAAAAAAAAACCAAAGAAATCATCTCTATATACATATATATTGAAAAGATGAATAAGGGTATTTATTTTGTTTGGACTACTGTAGCTGTCCCGCCAACTTACCAAAAATGTATTAGATGGGTTTGAAATCCTACTCTGTACAGGTCAGTCAATTTCATTTCAAATTTGCTCACTTTTTTACAGTCTTCACTACTGGCACTTTTCCCACCAGACTGTCACATGGTCAAGTCATTAATCAAGATTCATGTTTCCTCTGCTCTGGAGTCCTGGTGTGTCCTTGGTGTGCTTTAGTGCCATTCCATCTCATGCCTTGCCGTGTGTTTGGTGTTTTAGGCTTGTGTGCAGCTGCTTGGACAGAGAAAACCAACCCATGAGGCAGGCGATGCTGGTAAATTCAGTTTTTAATTTGACTGAGTGAAAATTGAACCGACTTTCTGGCCTCACATGACAGAGCCATGCTCAAAGCCGTTGAGCTCTTCAGTTCTGACCCATCCTGCTATCAGGTTCTGTGGTTAATGCGTGACTGCATGCTTGAAGCTATGTACCTTTTGGTCTATGCACCTGTGGGTGTGGATACAACCACAGAATCTTGCTCTATAGAAGCACTGACTAGATTTTTTTTATTAACAGTCTGGAATATTTACAATTGAAATTTAGCTGTTAAATCATGCGTATAGTTCATATTATTATTATGCACGCCGACTAATTCAACAGACGTTTGGGCAAATGCTCTGTAAGCAGCTGTGTGATAGTCATTTGCATGGTTATTTGATACCTCTAGTAGTGCATTTTAAGTAAAGTTTAAGCGATTGTTCTAGTAATGCGATTATGCAGTAATGAACAACTCTGTATGTGTTACTATGAACAATGTATATAAAATGGACAAAGGCTTTGTGTTGAAACATAATGATATTTATGTGTGCAGTGATTTAGAGTAAAGCCTCGTGCAGGTCTGATGTATTTTGTATGTAAAGCTGCCAAAATTTGCATTGAATGAATCAGCAGCGAGTTCTCAAGAGCATGCAAAACAATGTTTAAAGTTACAATATGTACCACTTTACAGCTGGTATAGAAGTACATTATACATTTAATATACTGCTCACAAAAATTGGGGGCTATTTTGAAATGAAATATTCCCTTATGAAATATCCCCTAATTTTTGTGAGCAGTGTGTGAAGCCTAATTGTGATGGTGTATTGTGCTAGGAGAAGGCTAGAAAGAAACATTTATGGATTGTAATATAGTAATATAGTATATGGGACCATCTACTTTGCACAGTTCTAAGCCAAAGTACATTAAAATAATATTTGCTGAAATATGTTGCATTTCAGTTTGTTTGCTATATATATATATTAAAATATATAAAGTTACCTAAATAATTTTAATGATGATGATGATTATTATTGTTTAATAATGTTGTTGTTGTTGTTAGTAGTAGTGTTAACACAGACTAGGTAGCTATAAGATAAACTTATTCCTAGTTTGAATCTCCATCCACTTTCATGCCATGAAACTGCTGTTGGTTTTTTGTTGTTCTGTGTTGTAGCCAGGGTGTAGAAAGCCATTACAGAATAAGAACAACACTTATGAGAGAACTCATCAGTATGGACAGATGCATGTGGAGTCCTAAATTGGACATAGTGGAACAATATACAATTTTCTTAACACAACACTTTTTTAATGTCTCTGTCTCATCAGAACTTTCCTTCTGTTCCTGCAATATTTTTTACAGTCTAGGCTATTAGGTAATAGGGGTGGATGTGCTGAAACAGGATTACACAATCTGGTGCAGATTACATGCCATTAGAAATTTTAATGGCAATTTTCTACATTGAAATATATGTTTTTCTCTTTGAATGTGACAAACATAAATTTAATAGACGGTTGATAAACACATGGTGGTAGTGTGTTGCTAGTCTCTCCCAAAAGCTTAAATTCTAAACTGCTCATAGCTGCGCCATTAAGTATTCAGTCATTCCTTTTTCTACCAAGTTAATCCAATTCAGGTTCACGAGGAAATGGGTGTAGCCGCTATTACAGTGTATTAAGACAAAACTAGACAAGTGACAATCCAACACATATAAATCATTAAATAGTGGTTACATTAAGCAACATAGTATACAGTGGGGAAGATTTGATACACTGCCGATTTTGCAACTTTTCGCACCTACAATGAATGAAGAGGTCTGTAATATTTCTCTTAGGTACAAGTCTGAGAGACAGAATCTGAAAAAAAAATTATACAAAATATTTATATTGTTTTAATAGAAATATATAACTTAATATTTGGTAGGCGTCGGACATTTCCTGTAGTTCTTGACCAAGTTCAAGTTTTCACACATTGCAGCAGGGATTTTGGCCCACACCTCCATACAGATCTTCTCCATATCTTTCAGATTTCGGGGCTGTCCCTGGGCACCATTGAGTTTCAGCCATCTCCAAAGCTTTTCTATTGGGTTAAGGTCTGGAGACTAGGTAGGCCCCACTCCTTTTTACAGAACCACCCCTTTGTCCTGACTGTGTGTTTTATGTCATTGTCATGCTGGAAGACCCAGGCATGATCCATCTTCAATGCTATTACTCAGGGACGCAGGTTGTTGCAAAAATCTTGCGATACATGACCCCATCCATCCTCCCATCGATAAGGTGCCATTGTCCTGTACCCTTTGCAGAAAAGCACCCCCAAAGTATGATTTCCATCCCCATGCTTCACAGTTGGGATGGTGTTATCATCTTTCTTCCTCCTCCAAACACGGCGAGTAGAGTTCATACCAAAAACCTCTATTTTCCTCTCATCTAACCACATGTCCTTCTCCCATGTTTCTTCTGGATCATCCAGATGATTATTGGTGAACTTCAAACAGGCCTGGACATTCGTTAGTGTGAGCAGGGGGACCCTGCGTGCACTGCAGGATTTTAATCCATGACAACGGTCATCTTTGAGACTGTGGTCCCAGCTCTCTTCAGATCATTGACCAGGTCCTCTCGTGTATTTCTGGGTCGATTCTTAACCTTTCTCAGAATCATCCTTACTCCACGAGGTGAGATCTTGTATGGAGTCCCAGACCAAGGAAGATTGACAGTCATCTTGTGTTTCTTTCATTTTCTTATAATTGCACCAACAGTTGTTGCCTTCTCACCATGCTGCTTTCCTGTTGTCCTGTAGGCCATCCCAACCTTGTGCAGGTCTACAGTTTTGTCCCTGGTGTCCTTAGACAGCTCTTTGGTTTTGAACATGGTGGAGAGTGTTAGTGTGATTGATTGAGTGTGGACAGGTGTTTTTTATACAGCTAACAAGTTTAAACAAGTGAAATTAACACAGGTAATGAGTGCAGAATAGGACTTATTAAAAAAACCTAACAGGTATGTGACAGCCAGAATTCCTGCTGGTTGGTAGCTGATCAAATACTTATTTCATGCAATGAAAAAAATCAGTTCTTTGTAGGTGGGAAAACTTGCAAAATCTGCAGTATAAGCAATACTTATTTTCCCCACTTTATATACATTATGTTCCGATAAGTGGTTTTGTAATTTACTAAAAAATAAATAAATTGCATAATACTTTGAGAAATAGATTACTCATCAACTTCAAAAGTAGTGGTTTTGAACAACATCATTTATTAGCCAAGCTCTGCTTACAGTATAAAGTAGACTGGTGCTGGATCGTGTGACCAAACATTTGTATCACTGTTTTTTTATATATGGTGATATGTTTTTACAGTATTTGGCAGTGCCTCAAGAAAATGCCACTGTAAGAGCCATTGACTTCACCATTTTAGTGGCGCTACTGTTTAATGCCTTTAAATTATACGTATAATCTCATATACTTTGTATTCCAACCCATGTCTGCTGAGGTGGTAAGTCCAGCAAAAACCATTGCGATATATAGCCTCTTAGTCTGAGTTGGATTCTTTAAAATCAGAAAATGCAGAAAGCTTCTTTCTGAGCACATGCTCATCTCCAGTCTCACTTTTTTGTCCCTGTCTTATGTTATTTTATCTACCAAAACAGAACCTCTCCCAGCTCTTAACTGACTGCAGTGTTACTTGAATAGCTAGCAAGAATGCCACAGCACTCCATAGTGTTTCTAGCAGCGTCAGTATTGAAGTGTTACTGTTGTTGTTTCTGCTATGCTGTAGTATGGTGGTATATTAAAACCAGTATACTTTATATGAGTATAGGTATACTGCCCAGAACTACAGTAGACCATGTTCCTAAGGGTGAAAACCATTTAAATGCATTAATCCTGATTGGCATGAAGTCTCCTTCACCTCGTATAAGCTCCATTCTTGGTCCAGCTGTTTTGGCCATGGCTGACTTAAACTATTTGTAACTTGATTTCCCTTAGGATATGTACAGTATCTTTATGCAGTGAGCCCTTAAAACACTGTGCTCCCTCAGCTGTGTGGTGCTTTTAAACCCAGGGGAAGAATCAGAGTGAATTGGCACTGTTTTGATAGGGATTTCACATGAGGAGATTTCAGGTCAGAGCTTTTAAGCTTTTAATATTTGATGTAGCATGAATTCTTGCTAGAACTATAATTGAATTCATTTATCTATGTTAAATGTTTTAAAACTGGCAGTGACATGGCATTAATTCTCTAAAACATCTGCCACGGTTTTCACCAAAAGGTTGAAAGTTTATTGTAGAGGAATAGCTTTATAAGTGGAGTTGCAGAATGCTGCATGAATTTTATACTATTATTCCCTAAGAAGCCTGGCTCCTCTAATTGCTGTATGCTGTGGAGCATGGCTTCCAGCTTCATGGATCACTGTAAAGTCGGTACTCGCACTGAAACATTTAACATGCTGGGCAGACTGTTGTCAGAATCATCTGTTCAGAAGCAGTTTTTGTTTTTTTAATCTGTGCTATCACATCTGCAACAATTTTCTGGGCCAAGAAAGAGCTGCCACCGTTCCGTGAATGCATGTGCTCCTATCAATAGAACTTCAGATGTGTTTGTTGCTTTTCCTGCTCATCGGTGTTACTACGTATTTATGTATATATACTCATTGGCATAAAAAGTACCCAGATAAAAATAGGGACCCTGCCTCCATTGGTCTCCTAGATGTTAATTAGGTAAAGTATATTAAAGTAATAGTAACATTAAGTAAATAATGCAATTTCAATCAATATTAATATGTAAGTTAGTAATAAAATAAGTAACAAATTAGATTTTAAAACAAAATAGATTTTAAAATCAGTCCTTAGTGGGAGGTCCTTGGAGGCACATGGGCTCTTGGTGACTAAATGATGGAGGGAGTTCCCTCACTCTGGTGGGACTGGGTTGTGCTGATAAAGACCAGTAACGTGATGCTGAGGTGGAGGAACATCCAAGCGTGTGGTGCTGGAACTGGTACTGGAACACCTCGTCGGAGAGAATATATGTAATTAACTGTCTTTCCTCTGAGGGGATATAGATGTTCTCAGTAATATAGTGCCATACAAACAAACGAGTGAGAACTACATAGTACTGTATTTATTATGCAAATTTTATAAAGTCTAGATAATATATTGTCTCTTGGACAGTGAACTCCAGAAGCCAGCTCTCATTTATTTATAACTGGTGTCCTAAATTGAAAATTAATTAGTAACTGGTAATAATGGCATGAGAAATTACCTTCATTCAATATCCAGTAAATCATCAATCTTTACTGCTCTCACTTGATTCATCCACAGTAAGGTGGACGTGACCAGCAGTTAATACTGACGAGGCAAGGAGGAAAAAAATCTGGCTGATGTTTTTTGCTTGTTTTTTTACTTATGGGTTTTTCCTACCATATTTTGCCGTACTGTCTTGGCTTCCATAAACAACCACTTCTTTTGAATTTATATCCAAGCATGGGACTGTGGCACTGTCAACTTACAGTTCCAGAGAAACCTTCCTGTGTTCTCTGTGCAGGCTGTTCTCCCTATGTCCATGTGGGTTCTCTTCGGGGTCTCCCACATTTCAAATACATGTTTTAGGCCAACTGGTCTTGCTAAAGTGTATCAGTGAGTGCACGCGTGTGTATGTGTGTGCATGTGCACTGTATAGTGAGCAAACCCACCAGACTGCTAAAACTGGAACTCCAACACTGAGCATGTTCTCCCCATATCTGTGTGGGATTCAGGGTTTACACATTACAGAAACATGTTGGATGGTGTGGCTGGTGTGTTCACATTATCCCACTCTTAAGTGTACTTATATACATGTGCCCAGAAATAGATCGCGCCCTCTCTAGGGCTGATTCTTGCATTCTGGGGTGCTGGATTAAGTGGGTATGAAATGAACGTGAATCTACCGGTTTCTGTGTTATCCTAAAACAGGTGTCACCTGTCCTAATTTTTTCTTGTCATTGGGTGGTAAGGTACAAGCGTAAAATATTAAGAAGTCAGTGTCGAAGGCTAATAAAGTTTCAAAGGCTGTGGAAAATGTCTGTATGTTTATGCTTCATATAAATCTCTTGTTATCACAGATGGAAAAGGTTACAAGGCCTGAGGTGTTGTCTCAGCACCGCTGGGTGAAGGGAGTTATAAGAGTTAATGCCTGAAATAGGCAGCACCTGCCAGATGGCGCATACATTGTCAAACCTTGAAATAAATCCCCAGATTACTACTCGACTGGCAACCAAGCAACAATAGCAGCTTTGCTGTGCTTGTGGCGTGCTGAGTGTGAAGGTAATTGTAGAGATTAAATGTGACTTTGTCATGGTGACCTGCCGAGAAAATGTCATATTTGAATAATAAACAATGTTTTTTTTTTTTAAATACAGGAACTTTAGCTGTTCAGAAAAACAATGCTTAAATGAAGACTGTGCTTAGCTGCTAACTATACTTTGGTGTGCTGACTAGATTCTAATCTATTCCAAAACTACAACAACTGCAAATCAGAAAAAGCTGTGACAGTATGGAAAATACAAAAAAATGCAGTGTTTCCTCTGTTTACTTTGATACAGAACCACCACAGATCAAGTAGTATCAACTAAACGTCCAGTCCTGTATTTCAGGCCTGTAACAAATTCCAAAAAAGTTGAAATGGTAAAGCATTTACCACTTTGAAACATGGTGCCATTCATTTTTACCAGATTTAATATAAATTTTGTCACATAGGATACCAAGTGATTCAGTGTTTCAGGTGTTACATTGCTCACAAAAAGTAGGGGATATTTCATTTGAAATGAAATAATTTCATATACTGCCCTAATTTTTGTGAGCCGGATATTTTGTCCTAATCTTCCAAAAAACGTCTTAATAAGCACAACAGTATGTGGTTGTTGTGGCTGCATTTTTTAATTTCAAAGTTTTCTATACATTTTTAATTTGCAAGGGACTTTTTCATGTATATACTTACTAAATACATTTTGCTGAATAAAGATTTAAGTGGAGTTTGTAAATGTAGCGTTGTATTGCAGTGCTTGATATAGGTTTCCCAAAGTAATCCCTTGCTCATGTGGTTATATCATTGTGTGATACATAACAGGCTTTGATGTAATCACCGGTGCTCAGCATAGACTTGCTTCGTCCTTTATGCACTGAAATTTCTTGAATGGGTAAATGATATTATGCGCTGTAGAGGGAGAAATATGTAAAGCCCTTCCATTCTCGGTTAAGTAACATTGTTTGACTTTGTTTGAGAAACTGGAGATTATCTTTACTCCTCAAAGGCTCAGAGTTTTGTAGATTACTTTTTTCCAAATCTTAAATCACCTGTTGACATCAGACGACTAGTTGGATTTTTTAAACCCCGGTACTAGTACTAAAGTTCCCCCTTCCCAACTTCCCTACAAGTGCTGCAGACCTGAAATGCAGGAATGTTTGTTTATTAGTATCAAATAAAATTTGACCAGGAACAAAACATGATGTCATATGTTAAAATAAAAGTAAAAATAAATGGAAGAAACACTGGCCTTATTAAATGTGCAGTTTCACACATTTGAAGAGCAATTAAACATGACTGAATCAAGCCTGCCTGTACCCCAAACATAACCAGATCCAGGAGATTGTGCTTTTTAGAATATTTATTGCTCTGGCCTAACAGATGGACAGCAGACCTCTAGAGCTGTTGTTCCTGGGGGTGCCTCATATAGTTTTTATATAATCAAAACAATTATGTTTCAGACATTAAAACATCACAAACTAATACAATACTCTTGCCACTACCCCGTATCTGTGCAAGTTCAGTCAAAGGAAGAAACAATTCTCTTTATGAGAAGGAAAAATTGACAATAAAGGCACCGAATTGCTACACCTATTTGCTCGACAGCGTTTTAAAATTGTCTGATTAAAAGGAGAACGTTTAAATGGAAATGGCAACATATAAGTGAGCCAATTTCCCTGCAGAAGTCCTTAATTCGAAAATGATGGGAAGTGTTCATCCTTGTAATCTTTCTAATCTGCATCTTTACGCAAACAACCCATAGGAGAACTCCAGTCAGGTCTGCCC
>JAUZST010008612.1:0-38643 GCA_034779995.1 Parotocinclus haroldoi
TATGAGGTCTCATGGATAACAATGCATAACAGAATAAAAACCATTACATTACATTTCCAGCATTTAGCAGACACCCTTATCCAGAGCGACTTACAACTCATATAGTTTTACAATCCAAGCAATTGTGGCTTAAGGGCCTTGCTCAAGGACCCAGCTGTGGAAACTTAGCAGAGGTGCGATTTGAACCCTGGACCTTCTGGTCCAGAGTCCGGTACCTTAACCGCTAGGCTACCACAGTCCCCGCTAGGCTACCACAAAAAGCCAAGCCACTCTGGTCCGCTATGGTCACTCTGCCATAAAGCCCAGATTGATGCAGGGATGCAATGATCAGGAACTTTCTGGAAGTGTCTTGCATCTGAACACAGGATCTTTGGAGCTCAGCCAAAGTGAACATTGGGTTCTTGGTCACCTCTCTCAAACACCAAAGCCAATAACTGGTTGTTTCAAAGTTCTTACACTTAAGAGTTATGAAGGCCAGTGTGCTATTGGGAACTTTTAGTGCAGCAGTTATCCTCATGGCTTGTTTGTTGCTCTGATATACACAATTAGCTGTAAAGAGCTTATATAGACAGGTGTTTGTGTGTGTGTGTTTGTGTGTGTCTTTACAAATTATGTACAATCAACTGAATATATGTGTCAAGGTGCAGAAACATCTCAAAGATGATCACGAGAAATGGGAGTGTTATAAGCAAAAGGTCTAAATACTTATGTCCTTGTGCATTTTAGTTTCTTTTTGAACATATGTTCATTCTCTGATTATGGTGTATGGAATGCAAAATAATGGGGGACAAGTTGAATTGTTTTAAATGTTTTAGGACAAGTTCGCAACATAACAAAATGTGGAAAAACGTAAAGGGCATGAAGACGTTCTGAAAGTACTGTTCCTTTTGTGGGATTTTTGGTTTATGGTTGGTGAATTTAGCCAGTTTGTTAGTAAATGTGTTGCCAAGCAGATCATAATAACTGCCGATACATTTTAAATATGAAAAATACATATATTAGTGATTAGCTAATATGCTTAAATTAATATAGGGAAGTGCATTTACAGAGCAGGTAAAACCTGGATACCATGTAGCACAGCGTGCTTGTAATATTGTATCATTACTTACTATTACTATTACTAATGAAGCCCATTTTCAGATGATGAAACAGTGTATTGCAGTAACAATGTATTTAAAAAATATATCTAGATTTGTAGTCACACATACACAGCAGTTTTATTCAGCAACTTTATTGCAAGCTTCAATCAATAACACATCATTCATGTATAGCAGTATTTTTTTTTACTGTTGCAACCGGTCGAACAGTGGAATGACAGCTTAAAATATTCATTGAACTGCTGTTCTTCTTGTCAGTGCTCCCCAAGCTTCTTTCTCATACTGACAATATAATGAGCCCACAACGTTTTCTCTTTCATAGCCCTCCATCTCTTAAGAAGTAAAACTAGCCCAGAAGACTTTTCTGTGACAATTTGCCTGTTCTCTATGCGTTTGGAGAATTCACCAGTAAGAAAACCCAATTTAAATCAATAGTGATTTATACAGAATAGCTTTCAGATGTGCTCTTTGTCCTTGTCAGAAGACAGAGTTGTGTTATATTTAGGCAAAAATATAGAACATTCTAAAGGGTAATTTATATTTTAAAATAATGTAAAGACCATCTAGTGACTACCATTGTGCAGTTCTTGTATTAAATTGCATCCTTTATTAGGTAAATTCCCAGGACATTCACACAGTTGTTTACTTTCTAAAACAGCTATTAATGTGGGCGCTTGTTGTCAGTCAAGCTTTGAGCATGCTGTGAATTGTAATCTACACAAGAGATTGCTTTGTTTAGAAATTCTTCACTTCATTCGAGAGGCAGCAACCTCAGGCTTTAATAAGCTACAACATAGGAATAACCCTCCATCTCTCAGTCTTTTAAATATGGGGTTTTTTACTAACAAATATATTCAGCTATCTTGTTATTCTACCAAAACTTAGTGGAAGAACAAGATAAGACGCAGAGAAATTAGAATTCTCTCTGTGAAATTTGAAATGCTTCCAAAACAACCATTAAGTCTGATTGAAAGTTACCGACATGGTTTTTAATATGCATTTAAAGGTCATTTTTGGCCCACAGCCAATGTCATGAGAACTTGTAGTTGTGCAGTTCAATAATAAGTAGTGTCCTCATCTCACCTCCCTTGATATAAGTTTGCTGCATATGCAGCATTTGAATGGGTTTTTCCACAATGGACGTATTGTATGGAGGGTATTGTCAACTGCGTGGGTTAAAGTCTTATGTTTTATTAGATAATTGACTTTAGGTGCTTTTTTTTGCAAACTCCAGATGGGTTTTTGTGTGTCTTTTACCGAGGTGTGGCTTATGTCTGGTCACTCTGCCTTAAAGCCCAGATTGGTGCAGGGATGCAGTGATCAGTGGCTTTCTGGAAGTGTCTTCCATCTGTACACTGGAACTTCGGAGCTCATCGAGACTGACCATTGGATTCTTGGTCACCTCTCTTACCAGTACCTTTCTCCAATACCTGATTGTTCAAACTTCTTCCTCTTAAGATATATGAAGGCCAGTGTGCTTTTGGGAACTTTAAATGCAGCAGTTATTTATTCCTCATGGCGTGTTTGTTGCTCTGATGTGCACTGTCAGGTGTAAGGAGCTTATATAGACATGTTTGTGTGTGTCTTTCCAAATTATGTATTGTCAACTGAGTGGTTGGGGTAAATATTTATTGTTTTTAAGATAACTGACATTTGAAATTTCTTGTTTCTTGTTTATTTCATTTTTTATTTTATATTATTTTTCTTTTTTTTTGTGCATTACGGCATTAAGCGGAAAAAAAAACAATGTTTAATATAACTAAATATTTTATTGTGCTGTTTCCAGTTATGTTTCCACTATGTCCTGTATTTTACATTTCCCCACGTTTCATACAGAGGATTCTCTAGGCTTTACATTAATAAATAGCAAAAGCACATCAAATCTGGTTTGATACAGGTCTTACATTTCTGAAGAGTCTTGTCTTGATCTTGCATTTGGTAATGGATTGGCGCATCCATATTTTTTATTCGTAAAATGAAGTATGGAATGGCTCCCAGATTGTGTCCCACTACCTCTTTAAGAAAAGCAGCGTTGCCAAAACGTCTGGAAATATGTCTCCATGACTTTCAGCAAGAGGGTGTGTCTTGTGGAACCTCCATGACTAACACAGCTTGCCCAGTCTTGTTAGTTATGCTTCATTACTCCTCCAAAATCACAAGACTAGCAAAACAGAACAGGCTCTAAGAACATAACTGCAAAAAAATGAGTTGCCTGTTTTGAGAGTATCCTGATCACAGTTTATCCCTAAAACCCCAAAATCAAGCTCGCTATGAGGGAGAAACTGACTGTAAAACGGGATTAATGAGCATTACTACTATCCTAGTGGAGCAGTGCTTATGCTAATACACAGCTAACTCATTAACCTTAGCTGAATGATTTATTAAATGCTAAGCTCTCTTTTGCAGATAAAAACCCTTTTAGTTAGGCAGTTTTTTGGTTGCTAATGTAAATCACCAAATTTGGGCTGCATTCATATGCTGGGCATCCAGCCAGAGCCAGCTCAGCAGGTGTACACTGAGTTCATCATTTGACTAAGCATTCTTTTTTACTTTTCACCTTCAATACATTATTCAGTGACTTACTGGAGATATTTAATACTTAAAATTACGCTTTGTGTTAAAGATTTTGGTTAAGGTAGGCTCTGTTATTCCATGTTTCACAGTATTTTAGTGCCTCGGTTTGTGTACACTAACAGATACATTCTTTTGCACGTACATCAAAAATGACTTCGCAATTGTCACAAAACCATGTGTGCGTTTGCTTTTAGCAAAATGATAATAATAATAACACTATCTGCCCAAATGATTTTCATATTGAGAGGTATCTGTGAATAATCAATGCTGTGCGCCATATTTTAAATTACTTAAACAGCTACACTTATTATTATCTGCAAATAATTATTCGTATTATTTTCTGCATATTCCCCTTCACAGCTTAATATTGACATAGATAAATAAACATAATTACAACTGATAAATGATTCATTAAGCAAGCAAGTCACCACTATATGCAGCCAAATTCACATGGAAAAATCAAATGGAAACTTCTAATTAAATGCCTGAAATTAACTAAGCTTGGTAGTATTACCATCTGTTGAGCTTAATTAAATGAAGAAGCCAAAAATCAAGGGGATAATTAAAATCCTATTACTTTATCAGCCCAGTAGATTAGTACACATTTGTCTACAAAATATTCATGACACGCTCCTTGAATACAAAGTCTTTTTTTATTGACTAAGTAGTGAGTTCAGTGTTATTAATACCAAACATGTGCCCCATCAGAGTGTCAGTCTACTGCTATTTATAAAGTCAGCTCCAGACTTATTGGCACCCTTATTGAGGATGATTCAAAAAAATAGATACTTCATACTTAATCACATCTGAAAAAGTGAGAAAAATGTGTCACAATTATTGTCAACCCTGCATTCACTACTCATCCTCTTTAGATTCTCCAGAGTCTTAGTTCCTCGCTTGTAAACTGTCCTCTTCAGCTCACCCCACAGGTTCTCAGTGAGGTTTAGATAATTAGACCAGGATTGCCATGGGAAAGTCTGATTCTGTAATCACTGAAGTTTGTATTTGGGCATATAGTAACATTGGTGGATAAGGACCCAGAAAACCAACGAATAAAGCTCATTATTACACTTTATTAAACAGGCAAACACATACATCGAACAGCTCTGAATTTCTGAATTACTATAATAACATCAACTGAACTCATTAAAAATAAACAAAATATGCCTAAAGCATTCTTGGGTCCTTCAAGGACTACGCCAAGTCGCACATATACTGAGAATTATGCCAGCAACGCAGCATGTTTTCAGACATGCTGGAAGATCACTCAGTTGTAGTTTTTTTTGGCAGAGACAACCAAATGTTCATTTATAATATTCTGGTACTTCAAGAAGTTTGTGATCCCGTGTCCCTTGATCCTAAAAACATTGGGAAGAAAACATAAATACAACTTCACCAATCTTTTACAGCAGGCATTAAGGTTCTGTTTTATATAATCAGAATTCTTTTTGAACCAAACCCGTCTTGATTGTTAAAATATATATATTTTTGTCTCATTTAACCATTGTCGTTGCTCTCATTGAAAATTGAAAATACAGAGACTGTTGAGCAACTGAAGTTGTACATCAAGCAGGAATTGGTAAAGAATTCCGCCTACAAAGCTTCAACCATTAATGTCCTCAGTTTTGTAACACTTATTGAGTGTTGTTAAAAAGGAAAGGTGATGTAACAGAGTGGTAAACCACGCCCCCGTTCTAACTTTTTTGGAACGTGTTGCAGGCATCAAATTCAAAATCAGTATATATATATATATATATATATATATAAAAACAATATTCAGTTTGAACATGAAATATCTTGTCTTTGTAGTGTATTCAACTGAATATATTTTGAGGATTTGCAATAAAAATAAATTGGGTAATGGGCTATTTTGAACCTAGTGGTGACACTGAGGTGTTTAAAACTCTTGCAGCACTGCTTGCTTTTACACTGATGTATTGTGTTGTTAGGAGTGGTTCAGCATTCGTTCCAGCACAATATATCAGTGTAAACACAAGGTGGTGTACCGAATAAAGTGAATGGTGAGTGTGTGAGATATATTGCACACTCTAACACAAAGTTTGTCTTTCTATCGTTGTGATGATTCTGTTGACATAATATTAACGCAGCTCCATTTGGTCGTCACAGACACACCTACATTAATGCTTGCGAAAGATGAAGAGTTAACCATATCTTTCCGTCTACTTCTAGACACTTTCTCTTCTGAGCCATCCCTGTTTGTTTTGCATTGCTCTATTCAGACAATTAACACACATACACGTGACACCAAGTCACTCAGCTGGCTGGCTTGAGGTTACATAAGTATAGCCTTTAAAATGGTTATACAGCCTTGTCACTTTGAAGAACAGCCTTTCTTTCTTTTTGACTCTTCTTGGACTTTCTCATTTAAAAGGCAGTGTTTTTAAGTTGCGCCTCATTTCCTCGTAATTTCTTCATTTTGTGTTTCTGGAAAGACTGGGACAGTTCTGACTAAAAATCACAGTCTACGTACACGAAGGTACCTCTTATGCTGCTTTGTGTTGAGGGAAGGAATGTTAATAAAAACCTCCATGTTGTATTAGGTTTCTTTGCTTATGTAAGCCAATAATTACTCTATATTGAATCTATCATGAGCTTGGGTCCAAAAAATAACTATGATGAGAAAATGACTGGAAAGGGAACTAATGTGAAGTGTTGGTATATTCATATGAGAACTACAGCTGTTGTATTTTACCCATACATTATTTTTAGTAACAGTTTGGATTTAATGTCATGTACTTTTCAACTTGTCAACTACTTTTTATACTTATATATCATTACTATTTTATTTATGTACGTATGTATATAACTTTTTATCCTCTTAATCTTGGTCATGTTTATGGGTCGATATCTAGACGGTAGCAGGGTCGACCCTAGACAAGGCACCAATCCATCGTAGGGTACATATACACTTATATACATTAAGGGCACTTTAGTGTGGTAAGCACTAAATCTCCCATATTTCTTGTTTTCATCAACTGTTTTTTTTCTGCTCTTAACAATTTAAGCTGCATAATACATTATATATGAAAGAACAATTTTTAAAGTTCACACTTACATGAGTTTTCCATTCATTTATTTCCTATTTTCCTATTCATTCAATGTTCTATTTCATTTACTGTTAGAGTTTATATCTCCATAATCATTGGCAGGATACAGCAACCTTTCTTATAATATCTCAGTTGTTATATTTCTAGTACAGATCAATTAGGTGTTAAATATTGTTTGTGGTTTGTTAGATTAGGCTGAAACAATGCTAGAGCAGTGTATTCATTTGGTATATCATGGCAGTCCTCAACCTTCATGAGTGAAATAGTGCAGGGGGAAATGTATAATGCAGGATTTACACAGAAGTGGGATTGCAAACCACTACCATTAGTCATTGCAATCAGGCAGCTGATTACATTGCTTTGTAAAGAGCAGTGCAAGCTGTAGTGAGAGAGTGGATGTCATGGCACCTTTTGGAAGATCTTTATGTTTTCAAAAATGAAGGTGATCCATTGTGCTATATTTTATGAACTAAACTGTAGAATCATACCAATGTAGGCCAAAGCTTCAGCAGTGCGTCTGTGTAAAAGTCCACTTCAGCCTTACCCATGGATATTATTAATCAATATGATCATCTCTCCATCCTGTTCTGCTTATAAACAATAATTATATTCTCTTTCCCACTTCCCTCACCGATCACTTTATTAGGTATACCTCCTTGTTGCTACACTAATAGTCCATTTTATATGTATAGAAACACTTTGTAGTTCTACAATTATAGGCTCTAGTTCATCTGTTTCTCAAAATATCTTGTTTGTTCCCCTTTATTTCTGTTCTTTAATGGAAAGGGCATCACAGGACAGGACCGGCACATATCTGCGATGTCATTGATGTGCTAATTTTATGAATCACTGGTCTTTCCAACCATGCATGTATTTAACGTTATATAAATACATGAAACACTTTGTGGGTGTCTGTTTGTTAAACCACAATATATATTTTCTGCTAATTGCCAAGATATTTCATCACATTTCTGTACTTTCTTATATCTTTATGAATCATTAGTAAATGTTTTAAGAAACACGTTTTTATTAAGCTTTGAGACAGCATAACGTGTATAAATCACTATTTTTATTATTCATTGAATTAATACTGTAGTCGCTGCACTCCCAATATGTTACATACTATTTCAACACTGCGTAATATGTTTGCTTCTGCATTGCATATCAATTACAGGAAATGGTCACCACGCAGTTTCTCAGAAACAAGTCTTGCATGGATGTTTATGGAACGAGGCACAGTGAATCTTACCGTATATTAAAAATTCCATGATCTGAGAGCAAATCAGCAGTTCACAGGTACAAAAGCATGTGTTAAAGAAAGACTACACTGTGACTGTCATTTGTTGCTGTAGATTTTCTGTTTTCATTCAGGTCATTCCTGAATCCTCTTATTGTGAGCACCCCCATAGATGTATTAGACTTTACAGGAGGAGTAATTAGTCGATACTGCGTGCATTAGCGTTAGCGTCACAGCTAAAGCCTCTCTGTTAACTAATGCACTCTCTGAGCCAAAGCTCACTCTCCTCTGCCATCCTTAACCCACATTGATTATGTGAGAGTGTGTGTAAGCCTGTGGCTAGCATTTCAGGGTCTTAGTTGTTAATTTTGTTTATGTGTGTGGGTGTATGTGTCGGGCCTGTAGCTGTACTGTACAACTAAGCTGACCACAAACCATAATTATATAAATATATACCAATAAAGGTTGCTATGTTGCTCATTTTAGCAGAGCTCATCCATTTATGTATCTATTTATTTTAAATATATATAAGTAACATTTTATGTTTTAGTACAGATATTATATTTAGATCTCTTTGTGACTGGAGCGGAAGTCTCTCGACTTACATTATGGCTTTCTGGCAACTGTTATACAAATCCAAGAGATCTATAAACAGTACACTGAACTGGGCACAGAAGTTCTAGACACAAAATATACACAAATATTATAACGCAAAATTTAATTGAAGGTTTGAGTACCCCTAGTACCCCAACATAACAATTACATGTTGGTATATGAATGGCTCTGCCTCTCAAAGACATTCCCATAAGTCAATCCTGTGTTGTCTTGACTTTGTGCTTCAGGTCATTGTTTTGTTGGAAGGTGATCCACTCTATGTTTGAACCAACCAGTGTTTCCCAGTGCTCATAAGTCCCGCCACGTGACTCCCTATGTCACACACTGCTAACATCCTCATTTAGCAGAGGAGTGTGTGTATAAACAAAAGGAAGAGGATGTCTGCTTGCGTGTGTACTGCTGATAATGAGACCTACTTAGTGGGATTTGAGCTGGGAATCTCATGCGCATGTGTGCTGTATCAGTGCGGCAAAAGTGCAGCAAAAGTTTTGTCTGGTACCGGAAACAATTCACATATTTGGGTTGTCCACTTATTTTATTTGGGGAGTGGAGGGCCAATCATAGGATAAGATTTAGAGCATTAACCAATGGCCTTATTGACTTGTCTGCACACCTCTCCATTGCTCTGGGTTATAAATAGCATCCCAGTGGTAGTACTGTAGCCAGTGTATGTAGGGCAATGGAGAGGTGGACGAACAGGCTCTTTACTGAAGCAGTGTAGATGTTTGCAGCATGCGTTATATAAAAATACGCACTGACATCCACTGATGCAACGTTGCTGTGGAAAGCAAAACTGCTGTCAGTGTGGGCAGGACCCAGCACACTTACCTGTTTTCGCAGAAATGCAGTGAGGTTGAGAAACATTGCTTGTACCTATGTGTTTTAGCAGGTGTTTATCAGAACACCTTCAGGCTAGCTCGTGCGTGTTGCTCTCTAACTCACTGCTTGTCCTTTGGTTTGTTTGTTGCAGTTCAGTAACGGTATTGTTAAAATCAACAGTCATTGATTTAAGGGTTTTCAGTAGGGAAACAGTAATTATACTGTGACTGCTTCCAATTTGTTTAAAGTGACTGTTTATAAGTACAGTTTAGAATTATATATGGGAATGAAGTAATTACCACCTCTGGGTGGCACGATGGTGCAGTGGTTAGCATTGCCACTTCACAGCTCCAAGATCCTGGTTCCATCCTGATCTTGAGCTCTGCCTTTGTGCAGTCTTAGGCATGTGCATGTTCTTCATGTTTCTCCGGGTACTCCAGTTTCCTCCCACTTTCCAGAGACATGCATGTTAGGTAAATTGGTGTCTCCAAAGTGCTCCTTAGTGTGTGTGTCCTACAATGGAATGAAGCCCAGTATAGAGTTGTTCCTGCATTGTGCTCTGTGTTGACATGTGTTACTGCCGCTCCTGCGATCCTAACTAAGATAAGCGAATTAATTAATTAATTGACATTGCATTAATCAGTCAATTAATTACCACTTTTACCATTTTTCCCACTGTACATTCATAGAAATTGGCTCCAGGAAGCTGTGGAATTTAGGACACTAGTTGTGGTTAGTTTTCCTCTAGAGAGACACCTGGAATAATAACACTGGCAACATTAAACAGGAATTGCACAACTACATATATATGGTATTTCAGTGATCATTATGAGATGTTAAGTGAACAGTCAAACCTCTCATAGTCACTGTGATGAATGCAGGACACATTGGCAGATGTAAAGACCTGAGTGACTTTGACAAATGATAAAATGTTATAGCCAGATTACTGGGTTAGAACCTCTCCAAATCAGAAAGTGAGGTATTTTCATTGAGTAGTGGAAAGTACCACCTGACATTGGTCAGAGGGGGCACAAACTGTGTGACAGGGTATTGATGTATGAGGGCAAAAATATTCAATCTGGTCCAGACTGACAATAATGGAACTGTGGTAATATAACTGATCTTTTAAAGCTGATTACAGGGGAACAGTGTCAGATGATAGAAGATCACATTTCGATGAGTCATAAGACCAAATAATAAGTGTGCGCTGTTTGCCAAGTGATGGCACTACTACATGCAGTGAAAAGCTGATGAGCCGGTGAAGGTACTGTGATGTTCTGAGCAATGTTCTGCTGAAATATTCTGGGAAACCCGAGGTACAGGCATGCATGTGGAGATCTGTTCAGACCAAGCACCAGACTGGAGTCAACTGCTTCATTGCAGGGGTTTTCCCCAATGGTAGGTCCCAGAAAAGTGCTCCCTGCCACAGTGCAAACAGTGGGAGTGGTTTGCATAATCTGACAGGGAAGGTGTTACCCTGTCTTCCAAATCTGTGCTGTAACATCACATGTCACATTTTCATTCACCTTCACACCGTGCAACTTACCGGACTTAAAGAATCTGATGCAGAAGATCTTCAACATAACAAAATGTGAAAAATTGAAAAGGTCTGATGACTTTCTGAGTGCATTGTATATGAGGTTGCCAAATAGTTCATGTTTTCATACTCATTTTTCAATATTTGTAAAGATGACAGAACTCACATTTCTAGTCAAAGTGATTCCCTTAAGAGAAAAAACTGTCCCTGGTGTTTCCTACGCACCTCTGGGACTTTTATAGGCATCAAGTTCTATAACGAAAATGGAGAATTTTGGAATATTGAAGGTTTGATGGTGGAGGTATGTTGGAGTGTCTGTGATGAATGGCTGTACTCCATAGCCCTGGGATTCTTGTTGGCGTACATGGCATTGTGTACTTCATGAAATACCAGGACATTTCGAATCAGAAGAAATGAAAATGTGTCATCTTTGGATATCATGCAAGACAGTGATCCAAAACAGATCAAGATAATTCCAGATTTAAACACAAATGTTTTACAGAACAGAAAAGTGTCTGCCATCTCAGTCGATCCAAACCTAAACTAAAGGAGAGAGTACACAAGAGAGGGCCTAGGACTCTGGATGATTTGGAGGGATTCTGTGTAGAAGAATCATCTTCATTCCCCTGCTCTATTCTCCAACCTTATGAGATTATTAACATTTACAACATTTAGCATGCAAGTAAATTTTTTTCAGACTCTTTACCAGGGGTGCCAGTATTTGCATAGTAATGCAATTCTACAGCAATAGTATGTCTCTACACTGCTCACAAATATTAGGGGATATTTCGAAATGAATATGAACCGTTTAAAAAGGAAGCATTTGACTTCATTTCATTAAACAAGGTCACCAGAAAAGCAAATGAAAAGTCAAACAAAGTTGATTGATTAAGCTAATGAGATGCAAACTCAATTATCATGATTGAGTAGCAATTGACATATTCATGGGGGTAAACAGAAGCATGTTGGTCTAAATGAGAGGGCCACACATCGACTGTTCAGGGTGCATGGTCACCCACGACTGCCAAAACACACTGACAGCGATGTGGCCTGGACACGATCAGACTGTCCAGCAGTTCTTTGTTTTAAATTTGAAATAGCCACAATTTTTGGGAGCGGTGTATATAAATGCATTCTTGAGTGTGTTTGTGTGTGCGCGGGTGCTTGTTTGTATGTTTGCTTGTCTTGTTTTGAACATGATAGAGAAATTGACACCATTACAGTTCACTTGCAGACAAGTGTGGCCAGGGTAAACTTGCATGTGCTAAAAACTTTTGCTGCTGCAGCATAGAAAAACTGAGTAAGAAAAATGAAGACAAGGGAAGAAGAATGGGGGATGGGGAAGGGATAAATGGGAGGAGAGTGCTGGTTCCATCACAGACTGCTGGCAAGATCTGTCATTACCACGCCCTGGCCAAGCACACTGGAAAACACTCAAAAACCCAGCAGCATACAAACTTACCCATACAGACCCACAAACTGTCCCACACACACACATGCAGGTCAAATGTAATGTGCTCAAGGGCATTCAAACTGAGAGGCTTTGTGAATCTGATGCTGAATGCATAATGTGTGTGGATTAGAAATTAGAGATCAGAAAGCATGACATGTGATTAAGATTTGTGCAGCCTGTCAATGAGCAAAAAGGCTCCCAGAGATAGAGTTGATCACAGGAAACGAAACGAGAGTCGCAGCATTTCCTGGATGCTGTGTTGTTTATGCTGTGTTTTGACCCCTAGGTTTAATACTGTTTATTTTTGTGGCTTACTTTATTATTTTGCTCTATCCAATGATGACAAATCCATCTCGGACCGATTGTATTGTATTTCCAGGTCATAGCTTTTTGCATTCGTCTCTGGGTTGATTGACATAGTAGGCTACTAGCATTTTCTGGTAAAACGTTATTTTAAAAACGTCGGTTGTTGAAGTCTGCGACTATGATACCGCAGCTGCGTTCCCAAACATTCGAATAGTTAATTCCATCTTCAGTTACCTGAAAATTTCTTAACAAAAGACATTTCTGAGCTGATCATTTTTGAACCACAAAAGATATTGCTAATGTGATTGCAATCGATTTCTGAGACAATTTTGGTCTTCTTTGATATGCTACATGACCACCTTCTCATTAGTGCAACTTTCCCTTGATCCAACATGGCGGCTTTCAAGATGTTGGCCATGGTCCTAAAATATAAGCCCCCTCATGCAATTAGTTTCTGAAATAAAAGGGTGTCCTGTGCCACCAACATCCTCATCGTATAGTATATATTAGAGCTCTTCAGACAAAAGAATAGACAGATTGTGTGTTTAAATAACTTCATGCCCCTGAGGACGGCGTTGCATGATGATGATCAAAAAAATATCTGTAGGGTATGTGAAGGGAAGCAGATATTAATTATTTGCAAAAAGGCCAATGGCCATAGTGTGAAGGAAGTAGCTAAATTTGCAGGTGTTTGGTTATTCGGGTCTACTAGCAGCGGTCTACAGGAAATTCTTGTCAGAATTGTGGCCAAAACATTGATTTACAGGGAATGCTGGTTTGTTTCATTTCTTTTGAATAAACCTCTTTCACTTGCTTCTGTAAGTCAACATAGGTCCTTCACAACCGTTTTCTGAAAGCAAACTCCACAGGGAACTGCATATCATGTACATATGATGCAGAGTAGCACACAGGATGTCTAGTTGCCCAGATAGAGTGGGTGAAACGACATGACTGGAAACACGTTATGTGGTCAGGTGAATCTCGTTGCTGCCTGTGTTTGAATGCTTCTAGGCTTTGTATTCATCAAAGGCCTCTGGAAGCCTCCAATGAGACCAGGTTTTTCCTGTATCTCATTATTTTAGCGAGGAACATAACATTACTATCCCTCCATGATGACAGTTCTTGCCTTCCCAGTCCTACAAATGTGACTGATTGTCTTGATTAACATTCAGGAGCAGTCACACAAAATACTCAAACGTAAATCGTCGTGAAAATCTGTGGGACTAACCAAACACCCCAGTAAGATCTTCAGATCGAATTAACTTTGATGTCACCTACGTCAAACTTGTCCTGTCCAGGCTAGATCCAGTCACAGCTGGTTTTCTTACTCATGGAGGAGTTTCAGTCCCACGTGATCCCAGGCACTTTTTTGTCTGGTAAAACATCAGTTGTTTATACAGGGAGTAAAAGGCATAATAACAGGTATTTTTGGGGTTAACATGTAAGTATACTGGTATGTATTTAAGCTAGCCCATTGAAATTTAGAAGTTGTCCACTATTGTGTCTGTAGATTGGTAACATGTCCACTACAGTAAATGGTCCACTACTTTCTGACTTTCTGACCTGGTTTCTGTGTGGGATCTATTTGGAACATTTTGGCCCATGAAAGTGCCAGATGAATAAACATATCTTGTTCATTATGCCTCCTCATGGTTATCTTTGCATGAGAAAACAGCACAATGTCACCCATCATGGTTTAAAATAGGTTTACAAACAAGCATTACTAGACAGCTCGTATTTGTGTTGTTATCAATCTGTTATCTAAATGCATTGCTACAGCTACCTGGATTTTGGTACTGGGACTGTTATGTTTGTTACTAAACTAATCATTTCACTTGTGTGTTTTAATGAGCTATGAGTTCATTACTGTTAGTTGTAATTACTGGGTATGATTCTGTGTCTTCGGGATGCTCACCATACCTAATTTCTTATCACTGTTTCATTTACAGACAAATCAGACACAGATCTGCTGAAGAAGTCAATTGCTGACATGGGTGGCCCATACACGTCCCTCCTTTCCAATTACTCCTCCCAGTTAGACACCTCCTACCTTTCAGATCTGGGAGGGGTGCAGCAGAAGCCGGCGGTGAGCACGGATGACCTCATCTCAGGCCTGGACTGTCAACCTGCCATGTTTAGCTCAGACTCTGGCATTGAGATGACCCCAAGTGCTGAACTAGGCTATGCTTCCCACAAGCTGCGTGACTCAGACAAGCCCTCTGATTCTGCTTACAACTACATGGACATCAGCAGCAGGGAGGATCCAAACAGCCATGAGCAGCCCCCGGAGGATTGTGGGATAAGTGCCACCTCCGAATCGACTCCTCTTCCTGGCCTCAGAGGAGTGTATTACCTAGAGAAAAGCCCCTCACCTGTTGAAGTGGAAACACTGGGCCCAGCTGCAGCAACGTTTGACTCACAGACCTTCCCCTACGTAGAGGAGCCTTCAGATGATGAGCTCTCTGATTACCAGCCCTACCGCTCTCCAGGGGCTGAGGGCAGCGCCAGCCCAGTCAAGATCATTTTGACAGAGATGACACCCTCCTCTGTCTCACCAGTTGCCACACAGCGCACATCTCCAGTTATGGTTTCTGATAAAGAAAGCATTCTGAGCTTAGGCCTTGAGGGAGTCCCTACTGTCACACTGTCCGAACCAGAGGATGAAAGTCCTGGATCTTCCACCCCACCACTCACAGGTGAGCACTAAAACAAGTTAAAATGTAGAATGTGATATGTCTGTAAAATGAATGCCTTGTACAGATACCTACAGAGATAAGACCTGCAGATAAGATTTACAGAGTTCAATAAAGTTACACTTGTAATCACAAATATATTATATTATTATTTAAATGCAATATTCCCTCACCTTAAAAAATTATTCTTGTGGTGTGCTTTTGCCTTGATAACCTCTAAATAAACAAGTTCAATACGCACTGACAAGCTTTTGACACATTCCTCATGGAATCTTTGCCCATTCTCACCTCTTGATGGTTTCCGTGCTGCTTAAAACCGAGCATGAGATTGTTGTTTTCCTAGAGAGCTCAATTATAACCAAAGTTCAAGACACAGACAGCATAACATTCCTCAAAATGGCATAGTATTTCTCTGCATCCATGCAAGTCACACAGTCATGATTGTTCACTTAGCACAAAAACATCCTCACATCATCACTGAACCACCTCTATGCTTGATCATGGGGAAAGAATAATTGCCTTTCTGGCTGATGCATTTTTCCAAACCGTTCCAGTTTTGATTCATTAACTCCACAGAACCGTATTTTATAAGAATGTTGTTTCAGTCATTAGACTTCCCATGGTGATCTATGAAGTTTTTGGGACTCTTACAACGAAAAGACAGTGTATAATGAGAATGTACGCACATTTAAAACTAAGTAACATTAAATATATTGTGTGCTCATTTATATATGAGTAAAACTTAGTAGATACTTGATTGCAGTCGAATCCGGTTAATTGGACCACATCAGGATGTGATTGTTTTAATCCTAATAACCAGCTGGTCCGATTAATTGAACATGCCCTATGTTACAAGACGGGACATGCTATAATTTATGTAATATATTAAATGTTTATTAAACCTTTATTGTGTGATTTACATGTATAACGAACGTACAAATAAGAACTACTGTTGCTTACCAACTTTGTTCATTGAAAAATAAATTTGCAAACAAGTTTTTCAAAACAATCTACAACACAATGTATAGATACTCAGCATGAGAAGCATTAATACTGTAAAAAACAAGTTCTTACTAAATTCCAGTCAACGTTTGAAGAACTTATCCAGGGTGATCTGACGCCTTCTCTTGATGGACTGCACTTGAACAAAATCATAAAAGTGGTGGGCGTGGTCACCTCCCGCTGGTTTTGCTCTTGTCAACACAACTTTTCGGATTTCCTGACCTTTGATAAAATCTCCCGGGGATTCCGAAAATCCTCCCAAATCTGGCTGATCCACTTTGTAGTGGCTAAGTGGCGACTTGTGGCTTCATTTTTTTCTTATTCACTCACGTTCTTTGGTCCAATTAAAAGGAATTTTGGTCCAAATAAGCGAATAACATTCCACATATATAATAGGATTTGTTTTGTTACTTTTGGATTCGGTCCGAATAAGTATACTGAAAAGTTATTCTTAAACTCTTTATCAGGTCTGTTTATCTGATTCATGTATGATGAAAAAGCAATATGAATACCTTTGCACAGCTTTAGCATACAACCCTGTCAAAAAGATCAGCTACTTTATTCAGAATTATTTACACAGAATAGCATTACCTTCAATAACTGTTTCTGTGGATGACTGTATGGAGAGTTAGGGTTTAAAGCAAAACCGCTCATCATATTACAGTATATGCTCACTTTTTTAATTCATTACCATCCTATTTCCAGGTGCGTATAATTGTTATGACATCACACCCACTGTGCTTGCACAAATAGACTCATAACAGCACAAATTATATAGTTTTTTTTTCCAGTACCCATTCCAGTCCTTCACACTATGATGTCAAGGTACTAGTACCAGTAATGGCTAAACTTGAGCAGCTCCAGTCCTCAGACTGTGACCACATCTGTGGTAGTAATGCCCCCTCGCCCCTACTCCTGTGGTTGAATGAGCATGTCATGCCAATACAACTTGAGGTTTCTAAAGACACAAGAGCCTGCACTGACACTGTTTACTGACTACATAATCCAGATTTTAATCCTTATTTTCATCACTGTCTAGTTTTCGGATCTGTTTAGTCTGTTTAGTTTAGTATGTAAAATACACACACCAGGCAGGTGTCAAAAGTAATCACATTTTCGCATAGTATTTCTTAAATCCAGGCAACAGTGCAAAATTGGCAGGCAATATTGTAAGCAGAAAACAGGCAGGGTTAGGCGATCAGCGAACATTGAGCCCCCAGGGAGCAAAACCTGATCCGGAGACTATGAGCATGTATGGTCGTATGAGCTAGCTCGCTGGTTGTGACAAGATCCAGATCATTTGGTCTGACTGTACAATCCAGGAGGTCCAGACTTTTTGACTGAACACATGGTTTCTGCATAGCTGCACATTTCGTTTCTGAGGTGTTTTTTTTTTCGAATAGGAACGAATAGGGTACAAAGGTTATGGCAACCTTCTCATATCACATTTGTACAAATACACTAGTAACACTCCACCAATGACACAAGCTATAACAATAACCACTTGACAACCATCTGAGACACCAAAGCAACCATTTGAAATACCATAGCAAGTACTAAACAGTATCATAGCAACAACACGTGAAACCATAGAAACTATCTAGCAATACCATAGCAACCACCTATTAGAAGCCACATAGTGAAACCTTAGCAACCTTGGATCTCCTTCAGAAAGTTGCTCCTCCCTGTTATGCATTGGGTGTTATGACCCAAGTATGCTGGATAGACGGAATCCCATGGCATATAATAAGAATGGGGAAATAATATATATTAACTATCAAAAGAATAAAAAGGGAGAAAGGGTCCTAAATAATAAAAGGAACTAAAAAGGGAGTAAAGTGTGCAGCTGTGTCACATGCACAAAAACACCAACCTCCCCAGCTGGCCAGGGTGCGACTAAATCGCGAAAACACTGATGCGCCAGGGGACAGACGTGCAACAAGCATGATAAAGCATCGGTTTAGGACGTCTCCCAAATCGTGTGACGCTGAGAACTCCGGAATGTCAGGGGCACGGAGGACCTCCGAAATGCCAGAGGGCAAGCGATAGCTCGAGCGCGGGTATAGCATTAACGCGAGTAAATTGCGAAAGGCGCCGAGCATAAGCTCGTACACACATGTAGCGTGTAGAAGCCAGCCGGGGTGCGTCTCATTTCGAGAGCACCACCGGGGGGATGAAACCCCAAGCCAGGGCGCGTCTCATTTGGAACGAGCACCCGGCTGGAGTGAGGCTATACAGCGCAGGAACGCCTTGCTGGGGCATTTGTCATTTGGAACGTGCAGCCGGGAGGCAAAACTCTAACCGGGTCCAGCCGGCTCAAAAGGTGCAGAGGACAGAATGAGTGTGAGCTCAAACGTGCGAGGAGCACACGGAGAAACTGAGCCGGGGCGTGTCTCAATTGGAGCACGCAGCCGGCTGGAGTCAAACTCGAGTGGAAGCAAGCGGGTATAGAACGGGAAACCCTCAATCTATCCCTAATGCTAGATTACCCCGGGGTAACATATAGGATTGTTCCTGTCACCACATCACACCATCCCTATTAATGTCCAAACCCACAAAATGGAGGCAGCTGGGAGAAATGAGCAAAACAAGGCCATACTGTCAAAATTCACCTTCTGGATTCCCAGCCACAGGCTCCTAATGGACAGGTTAATGGAATATCAACCTCTGCCATCAAACAGATCTATGAAAATTAATTATCGTAACCTACATTACAGCCCACTATTGAGTCTGTTTAGTTAACTTTTAATTGTCAGCAAAACATATTAGTGCATTCTTTATTATTTGGATATTGTGCCTTGTCTAATGGCAAACTGTGAACGGTTTGATAGGCATTTTCATGCTGCTAGATCTCCATTAACACCAAATAAAAAATAAGTCAGGTTTGCTCTTTGATGACTTGTCAAGACACAAGGTGTATATGCAGAACTAATTAAGAAAAAGATAATGAGAGGGGCTAATTTAAGTGGCATGTTCGCTAGGCATAAGGACGTCGTGTTTAAAGTCTTCTTTCTTTGCCCTTAATTATTCATGTGTAGATTTCAAAAGATCAATTAAACGTGCACAAATTATGATTTTTTGTGATGTACTTTTGTGATGACTCGTGAGTTTGGCATAAAAGCAGACCTTTATATGTTCAACATACAGTGCAGTTTGTATAAAACTGTTTAGTTATTTTATTATTAGGTTTTATTGTAACGTCGTGTTGTAACATCTGACTCTCTGCCCAACAAGATTCTGAATCAGCAATAGTTATATTTCTACACTAGGGTATATCTTGTACAAGTGGAGTCATGAACTGTACAATCACTTTAATTTAGGAGATATCAACTAAGGTCTCAGAGAGGGTTACATGTTCTGAGTGACATAGGGATTATATTGACATTACTGTGCAATTTGAACTTCAGTCTGAAGACAATTTGCTAACATAAATAAGAATTTAACCGTGGATAACTCAATAATTGATCCTGGCAGCTAGTACTGCAACTCTGTAGTGGGTCAGTTATTGAAAGTCATAGTTGCAATAATGGCCACGAGTTACCATACTAGTTGAAATCTCCTCTGTTAAACAATAAAAAGACTTTTATTAGCACACAAAGTATTTGTCCTGCATTTAAGCAATCCTTAGGTACAATAAAATATTGCACAGGCATTATCCAATATCCAAAGCATGATCCAAGATTTAGTCTTTAGTCCCTTCTAGTCCAAGACAGGAACAACAAACAATAAACAACACAAACAATACCTGTAGGGCACACACACTCCCATGCTAAAGACTGTCCAGTGCAAAAGACACTCCAATTAACCTAACACGCATGTCCTTGAACTGTGGAAGGAGTAAATCCACCTGGACTCGAGGAGGACATCCTGACATCTCACAGAATGGGCCCACCTGAGATCAAACTCAGGGCTTTCTTACTGTGAGACATCCAAGCCACCGTGCCATAAAAACAGCATATATGTATCTAAATTATTCTTCCACATTAAATAGTAATCATTAAAAAAGACAACCGGGAGGCTAACTTTTAAACTAATTCACATTTCAATAGCTTGAATATTCATAATATTAGAATAATGTATGCATAATGCATAAATTAGTACAGCCAAATCGAATCTCAATTTGGGAAATGAATTGAATAATACATTTTTGGAGT
The DNA here is from genome assembly GCA_034779995.1 of Parotocinclus haroldoi. Taxonomy (NCBI): domain Eukaryota; kingdom Metazoa; phylum Chordata; class Actinopteri; order Siluriformes; family Loricariidae; genus Parotocinclus; species Parotocinclus haroldoi. The sequence continues at coordinate 20,556 of JAUZST010008612.1, forward strand.
AAGTATAATACAGTGGCACATGGTACTCTGACTGGTCTTCCTGCTAATATGTGCAGTTTGTACGTTTTTTCCATCACTGTTACTACTCCATGTACATTCCCAACAGCTATACAAGCTCACAGCTGTTTCCTTTAGCTTTAAATTATACAATATAACAACTTATCCATAACTAGACACTAAATAAAACAACAGCAGTAAGTGTAAGCAGAGGAAAGATGACATTTAGAACATCATATAATCTGTTCCTTTGCTGATCATTATTCATTAAAGCAATTTAGTTTTTCAGATAGAGGATTATTGGATTAAAATTGGTCTCTATCATATTGTTCTTGTTACATAAAGCTTTCTACTTTGGCATGGGTTAGCATTCTCCACATAAACTCAAACAGCTGTAAAATGTGGTGAAGCCAGTCCATGTGCTCTAAGCAACTGGAAGAAAAGATAAGGACTGTAGCCTTTTTTTGATGAGTGCATGGAGTGGAAAGGACTGACAGCCTGTACATGCGATAACAGACCCCTTACAGTGATAGACTGAACATTTTCCACTCCTCCTTTCATTTCCCAGCTTTAATCTTGCTAATTTGCTTTCTTGGTCTGACAGGTAGAGAAGGAGGAGGAGAGTCATCTTTGGTTTGGACTTCAGTGCTTTCAGTTTTTTTTGTAACACAGACAATCTGTTTGTGTAGCACAACAGTCACAGACAGTAGATAAAAAAGAAAATTAATTGATTCTCCAAAAAGATCTGACATGATTTGTACTAGCTTTGGTCTGAGAAGCCATTATCAAATATTACAATAATTTAAATCCATGGCAATATTATGCAAATTACTGTTCAAAAAAATTATTTATAAAGCATTCTAATTAAATCTACCAACTAATTAGCTACAGATGTACATGTTTTAAATGGCACTTGAAATATTATAAACAAAAAACTTTTTACAATCTTATTCTGGCAAAGAAAGCTGGGGTACATGCAAATAAACAAAAACTCATGCATGTGACCTACTCTCTGGTAAAGACTGAACATTGGACAAGTTTGTACAGGAGAAGGATGTCAGTTTGGCAATATTTGGATCAGAAAAGCACGAAGAATTGTTAACAGTCTTACATGTCGTCTGTAAAAAAAACAAGGAAATAATACCAAACTGCAAGTGCATTAACCATCCAGCTGAGAATGAGAATGTGGTTTTGATCCATCGAGGAAGGGACAGACCATAAAATCGACCAACAATCACAGGTGCTTCTGCAAAACTTAAAAACTATAAACTGGACAGTGGAAAACTGTGAGAATGCACTATCAGTGTAACTCGATACGTTGAGAAGTATCTGCTGCGATTCAACAGCAGACTGAAAAGCTACCATTCAGTAAGCCTTGTATTCACAGTACGATTGATCAGGCCATAAGCATTTCAGGCATGTCTGAGATTTATAACAGCGCTCATGCTGAAGTTGATTGTTTGATCAAGTGACAGCAGTTTCAAAAAACTGAATTAAAATTGCTGTAGGCTACAAAAAGTATTTTTTTAACGATGGCTATAAAGTTAGATGAAAACAGCCTATGTTGATTAAATAAATTTAATACTAAGAACATATAAATGTCAAATACGAGCTCAGTGAAGTCAAAAACAGACAAAATAAAACAGACCAAGGCACAGATAAGCTTATAAACATGAAGACACAGTTTAAAAACACTGGAAAAACACAAAGAAAGGATAATGCAGTTCAAACAACGCTATTCTTTACTATTTACAAATACTATTATTCACATTAATATTGCTACTACTACTTATTATGATTAAGACTGTATGCTATAATTCTATCTGGAGATCGCTTACATAACCTGCCACATCACCATTCAACCATTTTTTTAACCCAATACTTGGTGACTGTGACCAATTGGAGTTAATCTTTTTTTGTAGGTTACATTTGAAACACACTGGACCACACCAAAATAAGCCTAAAACATTTTTTAAAATCTCTAGAATATGTCAGTTAAATGCTAGGATTTGTTATTTAAAAATTACTGAATATTGCCCATGAATTTTCACATGGGAAAGCCACTCTTTGGCTCCCCCTATCTCCCAACCTATGAACTTGCCTTCCATTTACTGCTTTCCCTCCAGTTGCATTGTGACGGGTCTGTGTGAGCGCTCCGAGTAGCTGCTATGGACCAGATGGCCGCTCGTTGTTGCTGTTTTTTTTTCCCCAATCCCCTTTCCTCTCCGCTGTGGCTAGTCTTGCATGAATGCCATTAAATGCGCTTATGTGCTAAGGAGTTTTTTTTCGTGCTCACATACTGTAGTCCTAGGAGGATAGTACGTGGATGGAGTATGTTTACCATATTCTAATCTCTCCCCGCCCACCTTGTCATATTGTATGTTCGGACGGGTTGATGGTTCTAATTTCGCTGTATATTGCACCTACTACAATGTATATGTGACAATAAACTTGACTTGACTTGATCTGGAACAACAAGAAAATAATTAAGCAGGCTCCAGCCAAAAGTGAAGGATGCTCTGGTCATACAATAAACCCCCTTAAAACAGGCTGCAAATACAGCAGGCCTTCTAACTGATGCTCAATCTGTCAAAGCATGCATATTTTATGAGCTGTATGAAAATATCACATTTACATTAATAATTACTGCCAGCCCTCTACAGATGCTGTGCTTTGGTGAGTAATGAGGACTTTAAGAGAGAAGCAATGGCAATTGCAGGAAATTCTATATAGGTGACACATTCTTTCATTAGACAGCATTACATGGACAACTCAGGACCTGTCATTTTAGGTGCAGAAGAGAGAGTACCTGGAGTAAAATGTTATTGGCAGGATCCATACAGGAGTTCAATAAGATGAATCAATTACAGCTTATTTCCCTTTTTTGGACTGTTAGTTCATTTCACCATAACAGCATATACAGAGATTTTTTTCCACATGCATACAGAAAAATGCTTTTCGAGCACCCTTAAACGTATTATAAAAATGCACAGAGTGCATGTCCCATCTATTCCCTGGCTGATTACTAGCATAGCAATTATTAGCATAAATATTAGCATTAATGTGCAGTCGGGACTTCAGGCCGAATAATATTTGTGGACATAATCAAGGCTTCAACTAAATTATTGTCAAAAGCTGGCAAAGCATCTTTGTTTGTGGACACTCACAATCTTGCAAGCCATTTGGAGAAGAGAGAACTTTCACACTTATCTTACACAGAATGCATTGTTTTATTGTTTTTAATATGTATCTGCCACAGATGTGGATATTAACTGACTATACATTTCACCATTACAGTAAATTTGGAAGTCTGATTTCTAGATATTTTGTTGGAAGGATTAGACATTGTCTCTAATAATAATAACAAATAAAAATGACTTGTCTAGATTTTTATCAGCAACTAGTCTACAAAGGTCCGTCATGGTATAGGACTGTCAGTACCTTTGGCAAGGGTCATTTACAATGAGATTTAAGAGCAACACAACATGCCTTCAGGATGGCATATTTCAAGGGACATCCATTCAACAACAATGCAAACCAAGCCAAATTAAAAAAGATTAGGTCTGAAATGTGCAAATGCATTTCAATCTTTCGTTGAGGAACATGTTTTTTAAACATTTCATTTTCACAATTTCACATTTGTTGACAAACTGGTGATCCTCTGCTCACCTTCGCTCCTCAAAGAATCAGCCTTTTGTAACTACTGCTTATGTACTAAATCATGATTACAATCACCTGCCGACATGGCCTGGTTAAAAATCACATTACAGCTCTAAAATGCCCATGACCCAATAAATGAAATCGACTAGAAAAAAAAAACTATTCGTAGTATTTTTATTATTTGCATTTTCTATACTGTCCCAACGTTTCTGACTTAGGGTTGTAGCTTCAAAAAATGTTTTCTCTACTGTTTAATATCTACAATCTCTATATTAAGGACAGATGTTGAGTAATGCCCTTTATGAAGTCCAGCTCTTTCTCTGGACAATGATGACGAGAAACAAGCGCAAGTGTTAGAATGCCATAAGAAAAGTGTGAGACAAAACAGAAGAAGAAAAACAGATTTCTCAAAGCATCAAATATGTGCCTGTCCGTGGTTGATTACAGTTAAACAGAACTGTTTTTTTATTAGAATGATCTTGTCTTGCTCCCCTGAGACCGCTGCAGCAAAGAATGAGCAAACATGCACCTTCCCACACACACCTTGATACACACTTAATATAGCATTCTAAATGAAGATTTAAAAAAAGCATATGTGGAAGGCTTTACATTCAACTTGGATAGAAAGAGGCAACTAGTCTATGAGCTTTGCTGTGACTAAAAGAGCAGCTGGCAGTGCTGGCCAGATGCACTCAATTTTTTATATAGTGTACTAATGAGGAATATATCTACTAAATGGAATATTCAAGTAAAGCTTTGAAATGAGGTGTTATATTTAGCACAGTGTAGCATCTGTTACTGCTGTCTCTGCTGACTTAGAGTAGGCTTACTAGTGACTCCATTTGGGCTTCTAATTGCGTGAGACAGCTTGCTCAGATAAATATTTGCCTCAAATAAAAATCCTGAATAAACATTGCTATTCAGACTTAACTAGAAATATCAGTTATTATAGTGTAATGCACCAACTAAGAAGTTTCAAAATATTTTATCACTTAATAATAAAGTAAGCCATACTAACCTTCTTGGTAAAGTCCATGGCTTTAAGAATTGAAAGATTGAGTGTCTCCAATGATGCCAGCACACCTTCGTATTCCCCCATGTGTTTGGCAAAGTAGTCTATTAACAAAAGAAATAAAAGGAAGAGAAGAGAATGGACCGTTAGACATTTTAAATTATTTTAAACAAAATAATAAAAAAACAATGAATCTAGTAGAGTATCTCACGAAAGTGAGCACACTTCTCACATTTTTGTTTGAACTATTTTGTTATATTTTTTCATGGGACAACATAAGAGATATGACACTTGGTACATTGTATGTAAGGTGGTCACCGCTTGTATAACAGTGTAAATTTGATGTGCCCTCAAAATAACTCAAAACACAGCACATAGCCATTAATCCACTGGCAACAAAAGTGAGCACACTCTTAAGTGAAAATGACCAAATTGTGCCCAAAGTGTCAATATTTTGTGAGGTCACCATTAGTTTCCAGCACCAACTTAATTCTCTTGGGCATGGAGTTTACTAGAGCTTCACAGATTGCTCCTTTAATCCTCTTCCACTCCTCTGTCATAGAGATGGTGGATGTTAGAGAGCTTGCACTTCTCCACCTTCTGTTTGAGAACCCTGTCTTGGTGTTTTTTGTCATCATGTTGGAATACTGCCCTGTGGCCTAGTTTCCAAGGGGAGGAAATCATGTTCTGCTTCAGTATGTCACAGTACATGTTGGTATTCCTGGATCATGCAGCCCCAAACCATGGCATTCCAACCATCATAATTATCTGTAGGCAAGACAGACTTGTCTTTGTACTCTTCACCTGGTTGCCACCACACACGCTTGACACCATCTGAACCAAATTACGTTTATCTTGGTCTCAACAGACCACAGGACATGGTTCCAATAATCCATGTTCTGCTTGTGAGCTTTTTTGTGCATCATCTTTAGAAGAGGCTTCCTTCTAGGACAACAGTCATGCAGACCAATGACCAAAGTCCCATTTAATATCCACCGACAAACTGAATCACCAGCAAAAATAATTACTGGACAATAAGGTCATTGTGGTTTTATCAGCACTTGTAAGGACTGGAAAACATTCTGTTACATTCTGCTGCTGACACCCTTACACCAGGAGAACAGGATCAAGCTGGAAGCAAAAATGATGAAATTCACCATCACACTCATGCAAAACTGTGTACATGCATTTCCTCTCAAAAGGCGGTGCTTGCAAGTTTGTGTGCCCTTTAGAACCTTTGTATATTTCTACATTTATACTGCCTACAAAATTAGGAGATATTATCCCATAATGAAATATCACCTAATTCTTGTGACCAGTGTATATGACCTTAAATATTATCTGATTTTTAGATCCTTAAAGTATATCAACGCAATTAGGCAAATGAGACAAAAACATTATACTTTGTCATTTAGTGGAAATAATTATAAAAGAATACATGTCTGTACATGGAAAAAAAACATGTGATACCTTTGACCTGAGTTAGTTAGAAGGCAAAATCAAAGACCAAATCATTGGGATGACAATCATATATGAGTTGAGTGGGCACCCTGTTATATTTAAAGAATAGGGATTTAACTAACCTTCACAACGTGCTTGTGGAAGTGTATTATGGCACATGCATATAAACCTTCAGAGAACCTCAGAAAAAAAACATTATTCACGCTCATCAGGCTGTAAAATGTTACAAGATCTGTAAAGAGTCTAGAGCCCACCAATCCTTAGACAGTCAAGCAGATGGTATGCAAATTGAGAAATTGCAAAAAAAAATATTATTTGGTCAAGCAACAAATATCATTCCAAGAGCAAGGCATGCCAGTAGCAGAACAATAATGGAGTGCACAAGATGGTCGCAAGGAGAAAGCAGCATCTCTGTGAAAAGAACATTCCTTTCATTGGCATATTGGTTTTTGTTTTATATGAAAACGAAAAGTACTGTATTCCAGCATACGAACTTAAAATAAATACATAACAATGACACTAAGAACACACATTGTTCAACCAAAGAAATGCTTAAAGGGGACTAAAGTTCATTTTAGGAGTTTTAATTTTGGAAGTTCTAACCTCAATACAATTTGCAAATGTAATTTATGAGAGAAAGCCTGCCTCCTAGAACTGAAGCTACTCTGTATGGAGGAATGGGCTAAAACATCTCTAAGCTGATGTATAAGAATGTTTAACAGTTACAGAAATGTTGGACCATTTTACACAATTAATACATTTAAAAAAAAAAAAAAACTTGTGTGAAGAGCTGATGATGCTATGGGTTATTTTTATGCAGAAATATAGAACATTCTAGAGTTCAGAAACTTTCAAGCAAAATAGTTCATGCATGCCAGTCAACAGAAAATGCATTTTTTTTGTCTGATACTCACCACATAGTTCCTTAGTGTCAACATTACTAACACATCATGGGAAGAGGGTAGCATATGGCAGGATTAAGAAGGAGAAGAGGAGAAGAAAGGGATAAGAAACAGGAAACAATTCCCACATGCACATAAAATCAAGCCATTTGTAGTATACGTAATAGGATACCCTATCCTAATCGATTACATTCACACACATTCACCCGCACTGGTTTTTAATGGTTTTCTTAAACAACTACAGAATAACATGATGCAAGATCAGTTCTTACTATCACAACAATAAAGTCTTGATTCACAGTTTTAACAAAAAAAAATACATTTTTTTGTGTACAAATGTGTCAACCTTTTCATAGTGTTGTCCAATTCTGTAATAACTTTATTCACTTTATGTAATCATAATGGCATAATTACTATTCACTCATCTTTCTTTAGCTGAAAGACTGTTTTCCAGCCTTACGCTCCACTCATTATTTACACAGCCTCTTGGCAGAGAGGGGCCATGTTACCAGAATGTGACAGTGTATGGAAGAGCTAGTGAAACCAGAGCTTCTCAGATTCTGTATAACCTCTCTAATGACTGCGTATTGCATTATCGGTACTTGTAAAATGCAATGACAGTCCAAGGTGTCCAATATTATGTTACTATGTGATTAATATATTTATAAACCAAATTATAGAATTTATATCACATGCTTAACACAGCCAGATCATATTCCTATAAAAAGGAGAATCTAGATTATTGGTATATATATATATATATATCGCAAAATATTAAATATCTGCTCATTTCTGATGTGTTTATCACATCTAGAGCTGGATGTGAGATATGAAAGGAAGTGCAAAGAAAACAGAGAAGAAAGAGGAGGCTCAATAAAGACTCTGAAAAGGGTACAACTAATAAAGACTTTAGACGACAGCAATATATGTGTCTTTGTCACCTGTCTCTCATGCCACACTTTTGTCATTGCCTTCCTCCCCCCTATCCTCTCATACATTTGATCTAGAGAATTGTCTTTATTCTCATGAACTCAACTTAATAGAAGTGCCACCTACAATAAAGTGCAAAGAGGGACCTCTTTCACCTCCATAGAAAAAAAGAGCATCAGGATATAAACATGACATTTGCAGATGACTGGAGAATGACAGTGACCCATCTCTCCTTTCGGACGCTCTTAAGTTCACATCACTTTGCCAGACCAAAATATAGCAGGCTATATTAAACACACTAGCACTCATTTCCATCCCTTCACTAATTCCTTCCACTTTATGAGTAATATTTACTAATTGCAAGTTAACAGTTTGCAATATTTATTATGATTTCAAACTGTTAAGCTTTTGATCATTTAAATGGTATCAATGAATATATCTCAGGCACAGCCAACCAAGTCTGCACTGGAATTGGAACTAGACTGGAACCCAGTGTCCTGTGGACAGTATTACACTGAATACTATTTGTATATTAATATAATTTAAAAAGAAGTATTTTAGGTTTTATATTGAATTTGTGTAAAAAAAAAAAAACGTTTATTTTTTTACACTTTGAGCATTTATGATTAAAATCAAACAGATAATCTCAGTAACAAATATAACTGATTGACTAGTTTGTTTAGCAAACTAAAATGTATCCTGTCTTGAACATCAGTTTTTGATAGCAAACTTTATAAGGATCACGTACGTCAAATTACAATGGCTGTAAAATGGTAACGTGGTATCTTGGTAAATGTTTCCCATAGCAAATAATAAATTGAATGAATCTGATCCAGAGTCATCATAAGTTAATAAGTATCATGAACCGATAAGTTTAATATACTCCATTCTCCATCATAGTGGATCCAACCTTATAAACATGCTTAAATTAGCCCACAGACGTTTAAATCATTACCACAAAGCTTTTATATTGAAGTGTTGTCATTTATTGAATAATCTATTGAAAGTGAATATAACTCCACTGGTGAACTTACACTGCTTCTGCTCAGCTGTTTGGCGCCCTATGTGGAACATACATACAACATACATACTGTGCAGTGGTACTTACTATTTTACTTTCAGTTTACTGTTATGACTAACCTTTTTTAGGAGATTTGAGATATATGGGAGACAGGAGTTTTAAGAAACATGAGAAACACAGCAGAGCTATTATGAGATCAAACCATGAATTGTGAATCAACTTCCCGTCGGAATGAGTCACATGCCTCACACAAGTTTAAGCAAGTGTGCTGAGTGCTTAGCAAACAATGAGCACAGAAACAAATATTTGTTGTCAAAATTTATCAAGAACCAATTTTACTAAGTATCACTGTATTTTAAAATTAAATGGCAGCATCTCTGTTTAAAGCTGAAATATTTAAACTGTTACTAATAAATGCTGATTCCTCCATTCCTGAGTTCATGTCTCTATCATATCTCTGTCTTTTCCTTCTTCATACTAATTATTAAAATGATGAAAACTAGGTTAGAGAAAACTTTTAGTATTTGGAATATTAATTATTTATTGTAATTGACCTTATCCTAGTACAATATACTTGCAAGGTGAAAGTTCTAAGTGACTCTAAGCCTCCTCCATATTTGTGATTGACAGGGTTTGACAAGTCTGGCAGACCAATAGATGCTTCTTACAACTGCTATTGCAGATGAATTAACCATAATCTAAATGGCAAACTCTATTGACTGGGGTCAATTTATTTATGAAAAACAAATAAAACAAGTGTACTTTATATTAACAAGTTTAGCTCTGGAATTTATTATATGAAGTAAATCATTTTAAGGCTACAATTGAAAATATGGAGTGCAATAATTATTTGAAACCAAAGAAATACAAAGAAACAAGGACAACAGGCATAGGATATTATATTTTGTATAGACCATTGTCTCTTTTACCAGCTAATTCTTATCCACCTCCCTTTCTCACCACTTCCACATCTCAATTTCTCCCTTCTATCCTGTATCTCCTTACTTTCCAACATTGTGAAATTCTCCCGCATTGTACACTACTCCTGCATCACTTCTCCTCTTTTAGTTTTTGACATGTTTATTTCTCACTCTTTTTGCATCGGTTGGCTTTAGGCTCTGGTGGTTCATTATTTAGCAAATGGAGCAGACGCATGCTCCATTTTTTCCTAATTCATTCTAGAAAGTGATTAAAGATAGTGGGAAGCACTGTCTCCAGAGAGTTACAGACACACAAAGGCAAAGAGTGAACTCTAAGGTCTTGGAACATGGTCCTTACACTACACCAAGTGTAGCTGAGATGTAATTTCAGTCACACCCATTGATAACCTGCATGAAAAAATGACATCATAAAAAGCCTTCCATGATGGACATATGTTTACATAAGATATAATTCTTTTTCATAGTTGCCATTATGCTAGATGTAATCATTTTTCTTGAATTTTTATCCTTTACATCCGAAATAACTACCTGTTTTGTCTTTCCTAGATGCATTCTGAATTTGACTGTCCCTCTATTGGGGACAAATCGGGACTGGAGGCAGGCCAGTGCAGTACACATACTCTTTTCTTACATTTTAGGAATAGATGACATCTTAAAGGCAGCATATGTCATTCAAAGAGCTCAGTGTACTTTTTTGCATTAATGCTGCCAGCACAGAAGTGTAAGTTACCTTTGCCAATGTGTAAATGACGTGTGACAGAGCCTTGCTTTAGGACTTGTTACTGATAACTGTCTGGATGGTTCTTTTAGTCTTTAGCTTTTTGGTCATCTTATCACAATACGCAGTTCCACAGTTTGATGGTCCATCCTAGATACCTCTGAGCCCAGAGATATCGATGTTGCTATTGGACATGGTTGACATAAGGCTTCTTTTTTGCACAGTAAAGTTTTTATTACTGTGGTGCAGGCCTAACATGCAGGAATGTTTATCAACAAATGAAATGAAGTTGACCAGACAAAACATGAAGTTCATTTCTTTCATTTCTGCAATTAAATACAAATCAAAATAAATGTAAGAAACACAATGTTTATTCATACGTATTTCCTATACCATCCCAACTTTTTCTGATTTGAACTTAACTGAATTCTGAGGAAATTAATTACTACTTAGACTAAATAGTATGTGTTACGGGATGTGTTAGGACCCAAGTATGCGGGACCGAGGAATCCCACGGTGTATAATAATAATGAGGAAATAATATATAACCAAACTGAAAAGGGGAAAAAAGGAGCGAAAGGCTCTCGAACATATGAAAACAAAAAGGTGAAAAGGGCACGCCGCTGTGTTGCATCCCAGGTGGGAGCAACGCGGAAATAAATTGCGGTGAGCACCAGGGGCTGCCCTTTAAAACCGGATATTTGGTTCAGTGGCAACAGCAACCCTGTAACGGCTTATAGCAGCCAGGACGGAGAGGGTGCAGGTTCAGACGTGCGAGGAGCGCACATATAAGCCGAGTGCACCTGAGAACGGAACGAAAACCTCTAAAAGTGTCCCTCAAACGCTAAATACCTCAGGGGTCAGCACTAAAAGCCCCAGGACGTTAACAACTAGCCAACAAACTAAGCGAGCAAACGTCAGCCGTTGCAAGGCGCCCCTGAGAGCGTGCACACCGGTGGTCGGGTGCACAGTGGAGTGAAACGAGCTGGCAACTAACACTGCTAGAACTCCTGCTTAAGTAGAGGGAGGCTCAGGTGTTCGTCATCAGGTTGTTAACTAGACACTGGTTATAAGCTGCCTCACCAATTTCTCTGTAACAGCAATCAGCGAGGCAGCACTGCAAGGGAAAAGGTAGGAACCTTAACAGTATGCTATTTTATTTAAACATTTTGCATACTCTGTAAGCTAAAATCATTTTACTAAAATGTCTGAAATGTTTCCCACAGTTTTCCACCCAAAGTTTGTATTTTTTTCTAATTAGTCTTTCTTTTTCACTACTCCAATGCTCTCAATCTGTATTCACTTCAGATCTTCCTTCATCCTTTTGCAGGTGTGCTCAATCATATATCCTTTTAAGTCATGATGAAAAGGACACTCACCTAGTGTTGTCTGAATCAATAGTATGGAAAAGATTCTCCAGCTCTTCCTCATTTAGTGTCCCATCTGAAAAGAAGGCTTGAAACTCATCGAGGGAAAGCTTTCCGTCATCTAAAAGATGTGAGAAGAGAAAGCGCAAGAGGGATTTTACCTGCTTGTCACCTGCATTGGTAAATTTTTGCAGATTTATCCAGATGTATATATTTGAAAACAGATATACACTTTGGTAAGAAGGAAGCTACAATTACTGCTGGCATTCTCCCTGGGAGATGACGTCCTTTAGAAATGACACCAAAAGTGCAGTGTACAATGATAAATATGTTAAAAAAAAGTCCCAGATCTACAGGTAAAAGCCTCTACAGAAATCTATGAATCTTGCTAAGGTCTATACATTTAATAAAACATGAAACAAAATAGTGTTAATGAAAGATCATGAAAGAGAAAGCCATGGCACTCAAAAACATTTTTTCCATGTTGGCAATAGATCATATGGATATTTCAAAATGCTTATGAGACAGAATGCATGGACAACAATTTCTTAGCAAAAAACACACTTTATTTAAGATTGGGAATGGGCGCATAAACCTTATTGTAACTCATTTTTGGTTAGTCTGCTGCTCTGCTGGACCTGGACATTATGCGGTCTAAAATTATACAAATAAAAATGTACAGACGAATATTTAATTAAATAAATGGAAGAAGACAATGCCTAACAAAAATAAAGCATTAATACAAGGACTTGAATAAGGTCATAAGAAAGCTTGTTTGTGATTATTACAATAAACCTCATTGCTGATAAAACGTTTACACTTCTACTTGCATGGCAACCGCCCAGAGAAGTGGCTTACAATTACGTTAACAGCATGTAGCAGATGCCCTTAACCAGAGTAACTTACAGAATTGCTCTGTATTATTCCTTGTAGACAAAACCTCATGTTGATACAAATAGGCAATAACCTAAGAAAACAACACAATCAGAACTTATGATCCTACATTTTTTTAAAATAAATATGCATTTTAGTGTTTAGTTGCTGAAAACAGAAGGAAACTCTGCCATTAGAAGATCTGATGAGAAGTGCTACAATAAATGCATGTCTACCACTGCTTTAGCCATTTCAGTATTAAGAATGGTGCAGACATCTTCGTGGGTGGATCGCATCTACCGCATCGACCCGTGCGCAGGGCCCCTGTCAGACTGTCACGTTGTGTTTCAGGCTTCCCCAATGACTACGAACTGTCTAAGGCTGAGGCCAATCTGTGGCCATCTAACTGGACTATCTGATCTTCTGGGGTGGATGGCCCAGAATTTCTTCAAGAGGTATTAGCAGTGTCATTAGGACCACAAAGAAAACCACTGTGCTACAAAAGACTTAAGTGATACAAGTTAATGAAGGCTGGAATAAATGCGTCAAAGTTAACCATAAGAAGCATACCTACAAATCTAAGACGTTATGGCTGATCTCCACACTGCGTGCCACTTTTGACCATTATACACATGAATGATTGCCTAGAATATAAAAATGAATATGGATAGACCTGCAGAGTTTAAAACAAAAGGAAACTGGCCATATGAATCAGTGTTTTTCTCTGTCGCAACAAAGGTAAGGTTTATGACTCACAGTCAAGCATGGAGGTTGGTTCAGTGATGAGGTGCAGACATTTTTGTGCGACAAGTAGCAGACCGCATTACTGCCATCGTGGATTCACAGAGAAAACAAGAAGTTTTTGAGATGAATGCTATGCCGTCCGTGGTGAACTTGAAATTTGGTGACAATTTGACTCTCCATCAAGGCAACGATCCCAGGTACACTTCCAAAACATCCAAAGTTTGCTTAAGGAACCAGTCCTAGAATGTTTTTCGGAGTAGCCGTCTTAGTCTTAGTCTTATCTCATAGAAACTCTTAGGTGGGATTTAATGAAAGCAGTTGCCACAAGCCATTAAAACTCACCGAACTGAGCAAGTTATTATTAGATTATTACTATGTTACTACTATACTATAATTACTATATAATTACGATGTCTCATGCTGTACAATGAACACCAATTAAATTAAATCTACTGACAGGTGAAGTCAATAACATTTACAGTATAATGCCCAATGTTGTTTTCTGCTTTGACACCATACATCCTGGAATACATATGGAGATTATGGAATACTATGGAATGCATTTCTCAATGGCAACATGTACATCAAGTGCAACTAGGCATTTAGGCATTTAGCAGATGCAGCTTAAAGCCTTGCTGGCACAAGGAGGATCTACACAATTTTAGCCAGGGGGTTTTAATGTTATGCCTGATCAGTGCGTATTGCTATATATTTCTACACATAAAAACTGACTGGTTACACGGCTAATTTAATTTTAACTGAAACTAAATATGAAAATAAATAAATATCCATATATTCATCATGCGCATAGATTATCCTTATATGAATCCTCATATTAATTAGGTACATCCATAAATATTTATTTTAATGTTAAAATATTACAAATTAAAGTGTCTCTGCATTAATAAATATTATAAATAAATATTACAAAAACAATGAGTAGTCTATAAATAGATTTCTTTTAACCAAAAATGTTATTTCAAAAGTATAGTTTATTTAAAGTATATGCTTCTCACCCAAAACAGATAATTGCAGCCATTGAGGCATTGTCAGAGATTAAATATTGCTCAGCCCTCAATATTATCTATATTTCCTATGTCTAAACATAACCTAATAATGGCAGTTAAATGCGATGATTGGAAACAATATACAATTCTATACACATACCATTCCGTACTAACTAGAACAGGAGTGTAAGAGTTGCATGAGAAAGGAAACTTGATTAAATACAAGATTGTACTGGCAACCTCAGCACTAGTAGCAAATCAATTAATGCACTTTATAAGTAATTTGATTAGAATTCACTCATGTGATCCAGCACACCCAGCTGGGGCTGCAGTGCTGCAACATATTCAATAAAAGATTCCTGAAATGTGAGCAAGTCAGTGCCAGTGTGATTGAGTCCGTTAGCACAAGACACAGTAACAGATATATACTAAAGACTTCAAATTAAAAAGCTGGAAATCACTATTTCCTAATGACAAAATCAAACATTCAACATTTTGAGAGTTCACACATACTCATCCATATAACCTTCCACTTTTCCTTGATGTATTAACAATATGTTACATTTGTACATGTAAAGGGAAAGTGGTTATTCCATTTACAGGATCCACTGCATTAGTCAATATACTTTAAGCATGCTGTGATAGTACCCTACCAAACAGCATATTAAATAGAGAGTTTTTGACTAAATAACCCTCAACTGTACACATACAGTGCTGCTATCCTGGCACAAACTTTCCAGGACCCAAGCTCAGCCTCATCACCGTACCAAATATAAGAAGCAGAACACCAGCCAAAAAGTTTATGAAAATATACACTCGCTGTTTTTACTATTCTCTAACAAACTCATCTAGTTGCTGGGATTTATTTAGCTGCATGCTGATCATCCTGCTGCTGTGTTTGATAAAATATATATTTATATCAGTTATTATTGTAGTATATTCTATAAACAAAAACATTTGACTATATTAGAGAAAAGTGCAAAACGGAGTCATTTTCACCTGATGACTACTGGACTTTGATTCCCATCATCCTTTACTGCTGTTCATGCCTCTGTTCTCACTTGTTTTAACAATAACTAGTGTCAGTTCCCTATCTGCTTATCACACTCGTGGACATTCAAATGCCCTTCATTCAAAGATGGGTTGTCTAATTTCAGTGTTTTTTTTCTTGGGGGAAAAAACAATTCCACAACATCACAGATCCTACATTATACTCGGCAGTGAGCATCCTGCTATTTTCGTTGAGGTTATCTTTATATTTATGTCAAACTCACAAGTGCTTGCCAGAAAGCTCAAATGCCTCAGGTTTCAAGTGGTTAAGACTTTTAAATTACTGCCCCAACAGAAGATCAGGCACTTTCAGGCAAGAATATAAATATATAAATCAAGTCCTGTAATTCGTGTTAGCGATTAATGGTAATGATAGTCCTCAAACGATGTGAGAGGTCAAAATAAATTGTAGTATGTCTGCAATCAAGCTCAATTGCTTGTTTTTAGGACAGCATAATCACTGTCTGCTTGAACTTGTATTTGCATTTATCCAAATAGAAATCAACAGACAGGTTCCTTTGAGAACATAAGTGAAGAGAAGAGAGAGAAGTCCAAAGTTTTACATCGATGTTCTGTTTAAAGTAATTCTATATTGTAATAGGGTGTTTAAAAAAATTGCAGGTGTGTGAAAAAAGCCTGTGTCAGATTAAAAGTCTTGTATTGGGGAACAATAAAAAGTATTTATCCATACATATTTGAAAACACATTATGTGGTGCGGTAGCAATGAAGGGTTCACTTAATCCTTCCTTTCATGTCTTTCCAAACCTTCATCAAGTCCCAGCCAGGTGTGGAGAATGTCATGGCAACGCCTTCATAACCTAACAGCCATGAGAATGTGCTGTAACTAGGGGAACTGACAAGGTGAGACTGGAAAGGAACTGATACTATAGAGAGGTTTTCCTTTTTGAACTAGTTTATTTTTAATCATAATTCCTTATGTCTTTGAATACACATAATCTGAGAACAGTACCTAACAAAGATGTTTAAAAGACTGCTCACAATGGAAATATGTATTTTCTGAAATACATGTAATAATTCACAGTAAATTTGCTTATTGCCTATAGAGAAACAAAACGTGTCATTCTTCCTATATATATAGAGAGAGAGAATGGCTGCTTGTTACAGAAATAGCATTTTCTTGTCTGCATGTGTTACAGGCATGTGGGTTATGGGTGGAAATCTCTTGCTAGAGCACAAAATTCACTGTGCTTGTGTATTTCTACATCTTCACCTACAATAAGGGGAATGTTGGATTGCAGATTATAGCGGCAAAGGCATTTTAAACAATACATTTCACTGAAAGATGGATGTGGCAAAACAGAACAATGTAAGCGTTCCCTTTGACATGTTACACGCCCACGCACACACATACATGCACACATGTACACACACCTAATTAATTGACATCTAAATGTCACTTGGACAGAGACCCCATAGAGCACTGGCGGAATTTCCGCAGGATCAGCAAGGATAACACCAGTGTAACATGTTCTCATTAGGGAGAAAAATAACACATTCCCACAGGCACAATATTATCGGCAAAACACAAAAAACTAGAGACAAAGACAATTATAGCTTTTCATGTCAGTCATGCCAGTCAATCTCTGTCAACCCCACATGTTCCACCTACCTCAAAAATAGGTTAGTGTCGTACAAACATACCACACACACAGTGTCCTAGTTATCATCCATTCATCCTTTGCCTCAATTTAGACACATGACACATGTTCCACTTAGAAAACCGCAGTCTGAATGATACCATATTGTAAATGTGATGGTTTAGCACTAAACAGTATAATAAAATTTACCACCAGTGTTCCACATCACAAGTTGTCCTATCAGGGGTGAAGATCTTACAGCCAAATTAATAGATTTATGTGCCACAAGTAAACACGCTACTGATTTCTTCCTTGCTCACTCAGCAAACTGAAATATCACATGGTCATTCAGACCTTTAGCTGTGTAAACTCATATTTAGCTCACAAGCTGTCCATTTCTTCTTATCCTTCTTGAGATGGTTCTACTCCTTCATTATAGTGTAGCTGTGTATAATTGAACTGATTGGACTTGATTAGGAAAGGCACACACCTGTCTATAAGACCTCACAGCTCACAGTGCATGTTAATGCAAATGAGAATCATGAGGTCGAAGGAACTGGCCAAATAGCTCAGAGACAGAATTGTGGCAAGGCACAGATCTGGCCAAAGTTACCAAAAAATCTGCAGCACTCAAGGTTCCTAAGAGCACAGTGGCCTCCATAATCCTTAAATGGAAGAGGTTTGGGAAGACCAGAACTCTTCCTGGACCTGGTCGTCCAGCCACACTGAGCAATCGTGGGAGAAGAACCTTGGTGAGAGAGGTAAAGAAGAACCCAAAGATCACTGTGGCTGAGCTCCAGAGATGC
>JAUZST010008613.1:0-13470 GCA_034779995.1 Parotocinclus haroldoi
GTGTGTGTGTGTGTGTGTGTGTGTGTGTGTGTGTGTGTGTGTGTGTGTGTGTGTGTGTGTGTGTGTGTGTGAATGAAGAGCCTATTTGTAAGTAGTAGGGAATTCCCGCTGGGGTGAGCACATGGACCCTCATTCCTGCTGAGTGACATTTCTGTGTGTGAAGTCAGCCTGTTCATTCCTCATGTCCCAGCATTATGACCTGGCACTCCAGGCTCGCCTGGCACGCCTGCGCTCTAGCCATGTTAGACATGTCTTCCGTGTTAGACAGATTCCTGTCAAATGTGTGCGTGTGACTGTATTGTCAGCATATTTGGGACTGAATTAATTACCTAGAGCTCCTATGTCTGCCGGGGGAAAATCTTAGTCCTGCATTTACTAATAAGCATGATAAAAAGCACTTAGAGCAATAAAATGCATACATTGTTTGAGTGGAAAGGCTGTGTCATCTGAGAAAAACAGCCATCATGTGGTGCTACATGTATTGGGGGAAAGTTGTAAGTCAGTCAAATTGTATCTGAACTCTGTGCAGAAAGAGAACTTAACATCCTTTCAAGGCCAAATAGCTCTGAGGGCTCCCGTCAACCTGGTTCGATCGAGGAGGATAGTGAGAAGAGCGGCATGTTTCCAGGGTCAACACATGAAACAAGCCCTCAGGACCCTCAGGGCAGCAACAACATCCTGATCTACGTGTCTGTACTGGCAGCAGTGGTACTGGGACTCCTGATCTATGTCGCTTACAAGTGGTGAGCATAACTGAACAATTTCACCAGACTGCATAATTCTTTTTATAGCATTTCCGTTAATCTTCTCGGTGTCCACTGTCAAATTGTAACACATTTTTTGAAACACTTGTTTGTACATTTTAAACAATCCGTTTTCAAGGCATTACCACAGTAGGACTGGTTAAAACACACAGGTGTTACAAATGCTGATTGCCTAAAGGTCAGTCAAACAAGTTTAAGCATATATTTTGCTGTGTCTGGACAAAGACACAAACCCTCATGTGAGTCAGTTTACAGCATATGATCATAGTTAAGATATAAAAAATAACAAACTTTTGGTCCAAAATGGACTGAATGAAATCAAAACAAGATTTATGTGTCGCGTACATATGTGTATGGTATACACATGGTATAACCAGCAATAAAAAATTAACAGATTATACATTTCAGGGGACCAGAACAAAGAATCATGCATTCATTTAAGGCTGATAATTTGTGCTAATGGTCCTTAAGCAAGTTTCTGTTTGCTTTCATTTGCTGCTTAACATTATTCTTAGAGTAATTTACTAGACACCCAGAGTGGTATAAACAATGACAATAATGGGCCTTTGTTGAGTTACATTGTTAAGATTCTTGTGATAAAAATCATGTGCATCTGTGTGTGTGTGTCAGCTGGAAATCATTTCAACAGAAAACAGCTTTAGGAAAGGCCCGGGCTGCTGAGCTGAACAATGTTGTCGAGGGGGAGAAGTTACACAGCGACAGTGGAGTGTTTCTCGACTCACACAGTCTGCAGGATAGCCAGCTTAGCAAAGGTGACGTCATCATCCTATATAAATCTCATGGTGTAAACACTGTAGATACATAAACACACTCACCAGTTAATGTTACACCTTGCTATTACTAACTTGAACCCTGTTTGCCTTCAGAACTGCCTTAATTTAGTGTGGTTTATATCCAACTATTCAACAGTTCATGATGACATTATAGTCTCATGTAATTGATATAGATTTGTCAGCTGCACATCCATGATTCAAACCTTCTGTTCCAGCACATCCTAAAGGTGTTCTACTGGATGGAGATCAGAGATCATTTGAGCTTTGTTAGATGGTGTGTAGAAGATGTGTACACTGTGCTCATATAGGTGATATAGCATTAAACAATGCTCAGTTTATTAAGAGTGTGCCAACAAAATATTCCCCATTACTAGATTACTAGACTCTGTAAACGCAAAAGATGTCTGTGTTTGAAAATCAGCAGTTTCTGTAATTCTCAGACCAGCTTGACTTGCACAAACATCCATGTTACGTTTAAAGTCACTTACATGACCTTTCTTTCACATTCGGATGCTCGGTTTAAACTTCAGCAGGTCTTTTAAATGCACCGCGTTTCTGTCATGTGATTGGCTGCTTGTTGTTAGTGATGTTAGTGTTAAGGAGCAGTTTAACTCCTTTAACTTAATTAAGTGTACTTAATAAAGTGAGATATAGTGTTCTGACCACATCATTTACAAATTAGGCACTGATTCAGGGCACTAATACTTTTTTTTTAAAGAAATGTGTATGCAGTTTCATCGAAAACCAAGACAAAGAATCCAATGATACAAAGTTGCCAGCTTTGAAAACTGAAGAAACGCTAAAATAGACTATATGTGAATTGGTGCAACATGAACTCTCTTGGTAGAAGTCTGATTCTCCTTAGTGGAATACTTGGTGCCGTATGGGAAGGCGGCAACATTAGGGGAGATGTGATCAGTGGAAACATGGACCAGATTCATCACCTTCTTTGTTGGAATGGGGAAATTAAAAGGCTGTTAGCTAACTACCTATATCTCCCTCTCTGAAGGCGGTAAGCGGGACAGTAAGCGGGACTCGCGGCTCTACGTGAACTTGCCTCCTCACAGGCAGGAGGAGGTCGAGAAGCTGCTGGCTGAGGGTGATGGTCGGAGCTGGAAGCAGCTGGCTGGAGTATTGGGTTATGAAGAGGAACGTGTGGACATGTTCGGCTGTGGAGAGGACCCGATCCACACACTCCTTACTGACTGGTCTCAGCAAGACGGCTCAACGCTGGAGTTGCTCTCCTCTGCGTTGAATAACATCGATCGCCATGACGTGGCAGTAGCACTGAACAAGCCCAATCAAGGGATTACGATGGTCTGAACTGCATTGCTTGACCCACATGTTCTAAAAGATGGATAGCAATGGACTCGAATGAGAAAGAGAGCAAAATACTGCTTTCTTTACTGCCTTAAAGGACAGGCACAATACACACAACGTGAGGACATGAACTACATTTTTGTATTTGATTTAAGTGCCTTTGTGCTCTTGCAGCGCTTTCCAAATGTCTAATCAAGAAGATCCACACTCTGCTCTTCTCTTTAAGACTTTTTCAGTATTTATGCAAAGGAGACGGATCTCCGTTCCATGCTATTGAGAACCAGAACATAACACATAAAGGGAGGAACAGTCTTTCTTTCTCCTAGCCACTAGTATACCAAACGTTGTAATTGTGAATGGTTTGGGTGGTTTTTCTTACTGTCTGTTGCTTGTGTCTGAAGAAGGACCACCCGAGGAGCATTTTCAACAGGAGAAACTGAGCGTTTTCAGTGTCACATAGAAAGAGATTGGTGTTGCTAATGCAAGGATTTATAAATGACTTCTAGTCAAGTACAGCCAATAACGTGACTCAATCTTCCCAACTATGCACACAAGCGTTTAATAAGGGATCCGGTCCTGTTTTATGACAGAACTATACGTCTTCAATAAGCATATACATAAGGGACATGTGATCAAAAAGCAATGTTTGGTGTCTCTGTCAGTTTGTGTCGTATGTGGTCATGTTGTACCATTATGAATATGCTTCACAGATAGGAACAGTTTAGTTTTGTCTGTCAGTCAGTAATGGCTTTTGTGTCATAACCAATTTTGTATTCATATTTGAAGGAAATAAATAATAGCCTGTGTGAGCAAAGAATGCTTAGATTTTGCATGGGAAACACCTCTGTAATGTACAGTGAATTATCAACTATCGAAAAAGTATATGTAATATACACTCGCTGGCCATTTTATAAGGTACACCTGTTCATCTGCGCCCTACAACACAGGGCAGAATTCCGAGTGTCAGAATTAAACAGCATGCAATCATGGATCCATCCTGCCTTGTATTAGCAGTTCAGGCTCCTGGTGATAGCGCTATGGTGTTGGGATATTTTCTTGGCACGCTGTTTAAACACCACAACAAAGCTGAGTATTGCTGCTGATCATGTTCAACCCTTAATAACCACAGTGTAACCATCAAAACAGGTCCAACTCAGTACTAGCAAGGTGTACCTAATAAAGTGGCCAGGGTGTTTGTAAATGTATAGAATCGCACAGCAGCCATGAGGGAACTTAGCTAGCAAATAAACAGAGTAAAGATAACAGAAATGTTGTTTCTTTAATTCGATGAGAATTTAATTGAATAACAGGGCAGCACGGGGGCTCGGTGGGTAGCACCTCTGCCTCACAGAAAGAAGGTCCTGGGTTCAATCCCAGGGTGGGGCGCCTTGGGTCCTTTCTGTGGGGAGTCTGCACCTCCTTTCCGTGTCTGCGTGGGTTTACTCCAGGTTCCTCCCACAGTCCACAGACATGTGTGTTAGGTTAACTGGTGTCTCTAAAGTGGCTCTTAGTGTGTGACTGTGTTTTGGCGCCCCATCTAGGGTTGTTCCTGCCCTTGCGCCCAGAGTTGCCGGGTGGGCACCGGCTGGCCCACGACCCCATATGGATTAAGCAGAAGATATAGATAAGGAATGAATTAATTAATAAAATAACATGGAAAAAAGGGGATGGGGCAACATTTCCAGGGCAATAGTACCATCTTATCCATACCGTAATACAAAATCTTTATCCAATGAACTATTGGATTTCTGTTGTATGCTTCATGATTTGGATATTGTAGAAACTTGCTTAGTGCATCTTTTTTCAGTGTTTACACCTCTTAATAATGATCAGGTCATTGGCTGTCTGGAGTCTATCAAGGAATTCACTGGGTGCAGACAGAAGCAGAAGCACTGTTACCACACCAACAGATGACCATCCAATTGTCTATAGTGCATTTATTGAGACGCTACACTGCTCACAAAAATTAGGGGCGGTGTCAGTATGGGAGATTTCATTTTGAAGCATCTCCTAATTTTTGTGAGCAGTATAATTCCATTCCAGCGTTTGGCGTGATTATTAACTAAAGCTCTTGATGCATGCCTACATGACTGTGTTAATAAACCGCCACATGATGGACAGTTTGGACAGCATATGTACAGATGCATCCTAACAAAGTAAACAATGTATATATGTAATGGCCGTCGATTATTATTAGAGGCATATCTGCATCTAATAAAACTTGATCTGATTACCAAGGACAAGGAAAAGAATTACAGAGACAAGCAGCCTATCCTTTTGCCAGTTCGTTTACAGTGTGTTTACTAAGCTTAAGGGTCTGAAACTGAACCAAACTGCACCAGATTTGAATATTAGAGTATAAAAAGGCCTTCAGGAATAGATATAATTAATAATTGACTTGAGGCCATAAATACACTGCTCACAAAAATTAGGGGACATTTCAAAATGAATATGAAACAGATCCCTTAAAAACTGCTGGACGTTTTACAGTGTGCAACAATAAATAGCCAGCACTGACAGATTCCAGTTACTTATACAGCTTTTCCATATCTTCTCGTAAAGGTAAAAAGTAAACACACTGTAAATACTGTAAATACATAAACACACTCACCAGTTAATGTTACACCTTGCTATTACTAACTTGAACCCTGTTTGCCTTCAGAACTGCCTTAATTTAGTGTGGTTTATATCCAACTATTCAACAGTTCATGATGACATTATAGTCTCATGTAATTGATATAGATTTGTCAGCTGCACATCCATGATTCAAACCTTCTGTTCCAGCACATCCTAAAGGTGTTCTACTGGATGGAGATCAGAGATCATTTGAGCTTTGTTAGATGGTGTGTAGAAGATGTGTACACTGTGCTCATATAGGTGATATAGCATTAAACAATGCTCAGTTTCTATTAAGAGGCACAGAGTGTTCCAACAAAATATTTTCTATACGTTTTCATTACTAGATTTTTCTCTTCGGACCATTCTCTGTAAACTTGAGAGATGTCTGTGAGATGTCTCACAAATATTAGGGGATATTTCAAAGTGAATATGAAGAGGATCCCACAGGAACTGCTGGACTTGAAATACAATCTAAACGTTTTACAGTGTCCAACAATATTAGCTAGCACTGGCGGATTCCAGTTACTGATACAGCTTTCCATGGTTTCATGGTTCATGTTCTGGTGAAATCTACGTTCATTGACTGCACCAAGAGTTCCAGTGTAAATGCAGAATATTAATTTTCAACAAATTTACATGTTGCACTTCATTACAAACTCCTTGATTGAGGACCTGTGTGGACTGTGGACCAACAAAATGTCTTCATTAATCATGGTCTGCTAGGAAACTACTGTACCAAATATGCTTTTGAGACTTAACTTTTGTTTGCTCAATGCGTTTAGAATTTATTTCATCATGGCTAAACTTTGACAAATCTATAAAAAAGATGCACCTAACCAAAAGGCACGAGCAATCCTTCAAACCCAGTGCAGAAACAAAGGTTTCAATATGCGTAAAGAAGTTGGGCCAATTTTTAGATGGTCCTGAAAAATTCAAAAGTACAGTATGTTTATGTAATGTCGCAGCAGAATCAATGGCTACTCATGATAGGGTTAAATTGATACTAGTCAGACACATTCAGTCAGGGCCAATTTAGAGTCATTAATTAACCTAATGCATGTGTTTGGAATGTGAGAAGAAACCGGAGTACCCAGAGTAAACCCATAATGACACAAGGAGGACGTGCAAACTCAAAAGTCCAAAGTCGGGATCAAACCAGTTCCAGGATCTCTGTTTGGTGACCATGCTAGCCACTCACACCCCTTTGCCACTCCCAAAAGATGACAAAAAAAATGCAAAAAAAATAAATAAATAAACGCTGGTCAGTCACTACTGAACAAAGTAGATCTGCCAGTACAACTGTTCAATTGTATACTAATTCTGTTAGATTAAGTATACTTGTTCTATTAATTTTAAGTTTAGTATTTGACACTATATATCATGTCTTACAGAATACATTCGAAAATACCGTAGGTGTTAATAGATTGATGCATTCTTAATTTAGGTACTATTTGTCCCACTTGTAGCAGTTTGTTTAGGTAAATAATCAACTCTCTTAGCTCTCAGAAGTAAAGTGTGGTGTCCCTCAGGGGTCTGTGCTGGGACCACTATTATGGTTTATTATGGTTATTATTACCACTGTACATGCTACCGCTAGCTCAATCATACATAAATATATTCGTGTCCACTGCTATGCAGATGATACGCAGTGATTTATATCAGCCAAACCAAATTATGTGCATACAATTAATAAACAGATTAGAAGATTGTATAAAGGACATAAAAGATTGAATGTCTTTTACTCTTAGTTCGGAAGTTTTATACATTCATTAGGCATTAAGAGAAAGGTTAACTGGCTGGTAGAACAGCCAAGCCAATTATTTAAAAAACAAAAATAAGGTCCAACATCTTATTAAAATCTATTCTTTGACATTCACATCAGTAATATCACTCGAATTGCCTTCTTTCAATTATGTAATACTATTATACATCGAAATTGTGTTTCTTTTACAGATGCTGAGAAACTGGTTCATGCATTTAGAACCTCAAAGGTGTATTACTGTAATGCTCTACTTACTGGATGCTTTAGTACATTTTGAAATGAACTTCAGTTAGTTCAGAATGCAGCAGCTTGAGTGCTATCTAGAACTAGAAATGCTGATTATGTCAGTCCTGTTCTGTCATCTCTACACTGGTTACCAGCAAAAATAGGCATTTAATACACAATACATCTTGTAGCATATAAAACACTACATGGCCAAAAGGTGAGGTGACAATCAATCTAATCCTCTTTGTTATTTTAGCTCCTAGAATTTAAAAAGTTACAGCAGTATGACTAAAACATGCTTATTTGCGCAGGATTTTGATTAGAGTTAGACAAGGATGTATGGCTTGGGTTCCAGGCGCTGCCTTGGCTGGATTAGGCTTAAGTCCCTTCGATATTGAGCTGTGCATCGTTGACTTGGGGAATTTGGGATGTTGGGTGCTGTTCTCCTGCCTCTCTTTTTGCCCATTTTTCAGAGAATATAAATGATAATACGAAAACTGCTATGTTATTCTTGGTTAATGGCTGGATGAAACCATTTATTCATGAACATCCGATGTACAGCTTCCGGGCAAATTTCCCTTCAGTATTTTCTGATAAAATGTTACATTAATATTGCCATCGATTTGACCAAGTTCCCTGTGCCTGTGTAGCTCACATATCCCCAAAACATCACCAACCCACCTCCGTGTTTCAAAGCAGGGATGTTGTACTTTTCATCATAGGCCTTATTGACAAATTTTAGTCTCATCACTCCAAATAATTTAGTTCCAGAAATGTTGAGGTTTGTCATTGTGCTGTCTGGCATATTGTAAGCGGGCTGCTTTGTGGAATTGTGGTAATGGCTTTCTTCTAGCGACTCGACCATGTGACCGATTTTTCTTCAAGTGCCTCCTTTTTATCCTTATCTTGAAACAGCCTCACCACTTCTTTTCAGAAAGTCCTGTATGTCAGATGATGTTTTTTGTGGGTTTTTCTTTGCACCCCGTACAATTTTCCTGGCAGTTGTTGCTGAAATTGGCATTATTCACAGTTCACACTGCTAATTGGCATTATTAATTCCTTGGGTATCTTTTTATATCATTTTCTCCTGCACATCTTTTGATAATTCTTTTACTTTCCCAACGGCTCGTAATACAACAACATCAGCCCATAAACTCACTGACTTTTTATACATACACTAATTACGAGAAAATAGATCACAGGGGGGGACGGTTACTTTTAGTAGCCATTTAAACCTGCGTGTGACAATTTGTGTGTATGTTATAATGCCAAAACTTTCAGGGTATATAAACTTTTGATCAGCATGATTTGGGTAGTTGTCATTATGATTTTAAAAAGGCAGACACAATTGTTTAATAATAAATGGCTTCACCAACCCACTAACCATGAATAAAAGAACAGGTTTTTGTATTACCATTCATATTCTCTTAAAAACTGCCAAAAAATTACAAATTCTGCCAGGGTATGTAAACTTATGAGCACAACTGTAGTTAGTGGTGCTGGAGTCTCATGCTACACTTAGTATATGTTTTCTGTTAAGAGACCATTCTCTTTACTATAACTGACTACATATTCTGTTTTATTTACAAACTCCTGTTTCTCCATTACTAAGACCATATCTCAGGTCAGTAGCTCCCTCTATTCTCCGGTTGGCTGCTGATGCCATGCTGTCAAAACTTGCCGGTTAGGACACATCCTATAGCGACTCTGTGTATCGGAATAAGTTAATGTCCATATTCAAATACCATTAAATGTAATGTATTTTGGTAATTCACTATAGGGAGTTTTCCTTGCCATTGCTGCCATGGGCTTGTTCAATTTGTGATACTCCATAGATAATGGAAGAAAATCTCAAATTTACAAGCTGCTTTGAGACAGCTGCACTGCTCCACTGTAAAAAGGGCTATAGAAATAGATCTGACTTGACACTGCCGTGTGTATGTGCCCACTCAACACCTAACAGAAAGTAGTACCCAAAAGTAGCCACTGAGAGTATACTTTCAAACCCTCTAGAGGCAAGAATCGGTGTCTAAATCAGACCACAACTCTACTTTTTTACATATCTGGCTGAAACATCTATCCTACATTTCTGTCTGGGTGCATTGTCAGTGAGTGTGCATTGCTAATAACATGACCAGTTCAATCTTAGCAGGACCCCGTATCTAAAATATGAAAGTTGCATTCTGAATGACATTACAAGGTAAGCCATGCCGCTAGTGTTTGAGTGTAAATGGAGTATGAGGAAGACAAAGCCCTCTATGGATACATCAGGCTTCGAAGTAAAGCCAGTGCTGTTTTTTAACAACACATACCCAGTACCTAAGGCCTTCCTCTCTCAAATCTGCTAATAATTCCTTAGGCCGCTCTGTTGAGCAGGATGTGAGAACTGTCTGAGCTCTGGGCGCCTCTGCATGCCGTCACATGCACCAGATGGAGCTGCTTAACTGCGGTCTGGAGCAGCCCGATGGAATGCCCTGGCAAAAGAAGCTCGTCTCTGTACCAGGGAAGGAGGAATGAAGAGCAGGGAGGGGGTGCTCACTGCTGAGAAGACTCCAGAGGCAGAGTGAGCCATATTCACCCGAGTCTCATAAAAGGCTCTAATGAAAGCAATGCATCACTTTGATTTCCTCCATTACTGCCATGTGCTGTACTGGTCACTCTGTATCACTGCTTTAAGGAACACCGAGCAACCCTGAAAGAGTTCCCAGTGTTTGTGGCGATTCTGTTCAATCTACAGGTCACACCGTTTCTTTTTTTTTCATTCTTTCTTTTCTTTAAAGTAAATCAGGTAGAAACAAACTACAAGCAGGCGGGATTTATTTTTACAAAACAGTTTATTTTAAAACGGTCTTTACACTCAGTATGACAATGTGCTTGCACAGTACTTACACTGGAGTGGGGCGTGACTCCATTTTGTACATAAAAAAAAATATCTTTCCACTCAGAAAGAAAGGGCGAAATAATAATAAAAAAAACAAAACACAAACAAAAATCACCCACACAATCCCAACCCATGGCTGAAAAGTGTGGGAAAGCAAATATTCCTGGTTACTATGGGAGCACTCGAGAGCTGCTAGCTGGACCGAGGACTCATTCTTATCCCTGTGACCTTATTCGTCTGGTATACACATATTTACAGGATTATGTGTGAGCTCCATTGTCCTTTTGCAAAGGCTCCATGATCTCAAAAACTATTTCTCAATATATTCACATATAAAGCAATATAATACACATTCTGCGAGGAAAAAAAAAAACAAAAAACGTATTTAATGCAAATTAATATGAGGTCAGATCAGTTTAATATGTGAAGAGCTTACGGGATAAGGACCCAGATCTTGACTGTGGGATTCGATGCCTGGTGGCTTCACATTACATGTTGATGCTTAATAAAAGTTAGCGAGTTAATGTAAAACGGTGAGAAGCAGGTGGATAAAACAGCAAATGCTACATGCCCCCGGTGTGACGAGAGTAAAAAGTGGCCAAGAGTGGCTTAGAGTGAACGGATACATTAACAAACGTCCTTCACACTTCAACTGACTAAAAGATTAAAACGCAGCACACACCCCAATATCCTGTGCCTATGCTGCAGTAGCCAGGCTGCGATGCTGAGAACTATCCTCTGCTAAACACACTTGATCCACAAGCGCAACTGTGCGATCCTAACAGGCTCCGCTCCCTCTTTGTCGCGGGGTCTTGACCGCCGGCCGTCTCCTTCGACTGCACTGTCGCCATCGGCATTCAGTGACTGATATAGGATTCAAACAGGAACTGGGCAAGCTTAAGGGAGCTGGACTTCCAGCCCTGCGATCTGTGCAGCCATATGATGAATTTGCTGCCGAGTGAACGTGACAGAACAGAAACCGTAATGCAGAGGCCATCTAATAAAAGACATTGTGGAAAAAGGCTAAAAAGCGTACTTGGAAAGAGTCTGTATAGCACCCTAGCCGTGTCCTGTGCACGTCTCTCTCCCTCTGCTTGCTGAGCGTTCTCATCCTAATCGTTTCTTGGGCAGCGCAGAGCTTTCAGTGCAGGACACGGTTACAGAGTCAGTATAAAAAAAACCAGGCGTAATGAGAGTTTGGCTGGGGAAATCGACACTGAGCCGCTCGGACCAACTGCTTCACACCTGCCGTAGTGAGAGGGAAGAGGCTACTCCAGCTCGGTGTCCTCTTTGGGTCTGTAGACCGAGCCAAACTTTTGCATGTATTTCTTAATGTACTCCTTGGTCTTGTGTTTAACGTTCTCGTTGCACTCCAGGTCTTCAGGGTTCTTGCAGGATTTGAGCTCCTTGTTCATCACTCCATGAGTTAACTGTCAGCATGGACACAAACATAACATTTGGTAAAGAGCCATTCAAACACTTGTGTTACCTTGAAAATGCATTATGTTATTTATCTTTATCATCAAAGAAAGTATTTAATACTTTTAATCAACTGGCCAAATGACAGGTACTTCTTGTTTAATGATGGCCCGACAATGATATTTCAACTTTATGATGGGAAACCAATAATACAGGGAAGTGATATGCTATCCGATATTCTACTGTCCTTCCCCATGCTAGCAGAGAATACACAAATTACATTTCCCCAAATTGAAGACGGTATTGGAAAGAAGAAAAACGTTGGTGCGTGAACAGCTGTACAGCTTCCCAAGTCCTCTAGCATCTTTGGTGAGGTCTCTAAACAGAAGAACTTGTTAATAAATCAATTAAAGAATACAGATGTGTCCCAGTTTGATCCTGGCCAATTACTGTAGAGTAATGAACACCTCTCTAGGGCTCAAATAGAACTTCTGAGACAAAAGTTTCCATCAGGACCCACCTGGCCATCTCTGCTGGGGACTCGGCAGTGCCACAGTGATTATTCCTGGTATGCCCAATTGTGCATAGTGGTATTGGTGACAAAAAGTGAGAGACTGTGGCCAGTTTAGAAATCGGCAGCAGCATAATCACACTGAATAAGTTTAATACAACTGCTAATAAGTGCCCAACCGTTCCAGTGGCACAGCTAAAACCATGTTGGCTTCCTAGTGAGACCTCTCCACTATTCACTAAGTGCCTAAGACAAGTGCTGAATCTGGTTCAGTTTATCATACACAAGAACAGTAAACAGTTCAACCTCTTGTTCTAATTAAAAGGGGCAAATGAATCAGAAATAGCAGTGCATCTGGGCCACAATAGTAATTTTATTTTTAGATCCCTAAACCTAACATTCTTTAAAAAAAAAAAGGACTTTCACATCCCAGTGCTGTCAGTTTATTTACATTCACCTAATAATCCTAACTGCAGAAAATCAGATTTTGTCAGGAACACAATCAACACTTTTAATGTACTTGGCTGATCAGATAATGGGAAAGTTCTGGATTGACATGACTTGGGTAATAAACGGATTTCTGCTTTGCAGCCAGCCAGTGATCTCACATACATCATCTGGTTTAGACCACAGATGAGTCCATATTGAGGCTTCATCAAAATAATTCTGTTTGTCTCTACCAATTGTGTCTGAACAAATTATCCAAAGAAATGGGTAAAGTAAAGGCAGTGAAACACTATATAAAGTGATTTTATATAAATGGTCAGGAAAGTATTGCTGTGATCAGGAGACACTGTTCGACTGACACCAAACTTGCCAATCACCAATCTCACTAATACATTCAAATCACATAGTCAGTAAAGGTAAATAAGCAGGACCCTTCCCCCAACTTCACATTCTGACATTTCCCAAACTACCCATACTATGACATCTGTCTCAGGAACAGTCCCGCACTCACATGTAGGGAACACACCCAGAAAATCAACACCATATTTATTATTCTTATTATATATTATTTGTGATGGTGATGATTATTATACACAAAATCTTAATTTGGTTTCCAAACTCCCAAAAAGTGTCAGTGTGACCAAAGAAAAAGTGTGTGTGTGTATGTGTGTGTATATATATATATATATATATATATATATATATATATATATATATATATATAGAGA